>SJOL01010424.1:353088-463210 GCA_004794785.1 Opisthorchis felineus
CTAATAAAGTGGCGGTTGCCAGCATCCCATGGAGTCGTAAACGTTTGGTCATCGTATTCATCGTCTGCGGTGATACAGTCATCCAGGCTACCACGTGGCTTCTATCGTATTTCTATTGTTACTGAGAGTCATCCGGTTTTTTTGAATTTGTAGGTTTTGAAAGAAAAAAACTGTGAATTTCGGAAGATACGTACTGGCTGTCTTACAGAAACAAAGGTATTCACCCATGCGTTGTCTTTGTTTCAAATCAGTTTTGGACTGAGACAGAGACAATGTTTTGGGAGGCTGTGAATCGCACAGATTGTCATTTCTAGTACTCTACCATTCATCACACTATCCATGAAAAATATCATGTTTTGATTAACATTTATTGTCCCTCTAGATTACATGTGTGAAACCGGTGGTCCTTTCACCACTGGCTACTAATGAGTAGTTTCCGTATTAATTGGGAGTTTTTTCGGTCGGCGAAGTGTTAAAGAGGACTGATTTCCGCGATGCCCTCAAAGGGCTGCACGGTGAAAATCAGGTTGAAAATCAATGTGCTGAGAGATTTAAAAACCTATGCGTTCAATTCGTTGCTGACGACGTCGTCCTCATTATTGAAGGTAATCAGAAAACACCACCGTTAACTGATAAACTGGTTACCGTCACATCATCTTTCAGAATGTAATTTGCAATTAAAACCGTAAAAATACGCCTAAAATACGCAATCTTTGAGCATGTTTCTCTTAATTCAAGAATAGATGCTCGGGGGTGTAGAGTTCTTCCTATTATGGTAGCTGCATCAGCTCAGATGACAGTGCGTCTGTTGAAGTCGGTGTACGATTTTCACACTCTATTTTGAGTCACTCGTAGGTTGTTATTTTCTACAGATGCTAGCCGATGATCTACTGCAAAAAGTCCTGTTTTACTCCTTCGAGGTGGAGAATTTGTGACTCGACGGGCTCATGGGAAGGACGTCAATGGAAGTTCATACGCTGTTAATGTCGAAAATATTTCGACAAACTTATGTGTGGTGTTAAATCAAGAAGAAATATTTCGACAACTGAAAAGTGACGCAGCCTTCGTGCTGCGCGTTCGGTTGGAAAATATTGTATACGAGCAACTCAGTCAATATACATCTGAGTACCCCATTACTACGAAGTAACTTCGCAATTTAGTACTGTCTGTTTTTCAAGTAGAAAACGACTCGGAAACTAAGTCTGCCTGAGGAGCCCCAAAAAGAGTGGGACAAAGAGTGCATTATCAAAGACTTTCCGTTAGGCTTCCGAGTAGTAGTATATCAGCGTTCTTTCTCACTTCGTAGAGAAGAGAGATGTAATTCCAAGTTTTCAGTCCCATCAAGAAGTGACTCCTTTTACACTGGTATTAAATGATGAATCGACCGCATCTAAACACGGCAGTTCAAGTTGCCACAGCATTCTCCCTCGAGGAAGCAAGAGGAGACACCATCACCGGGGAAATGAATTTAGAGGTATGAATTTTGTCCTGCTGTAACCTTTGAGGTGACAAAGTTCCCCAGAACCAAAAGTGTGACACGTCCTCATTCCTCAAATGACTGACTTACTTCCCCAGGGGAATAAACGCAATGGAAATGCCAGTGTCATTATGCTGATCTGCTACTTCACTGAACTCTTCTTGACTGAGTCAGACTTGACTGAGCCGATAATCTAGGCTAGGATAAACATACAGAGCAAAATTCACTGCACGATTGTAATACCGTTTGGAGGTAATGAAACTGCAAGTTGGAATGAAGCAACTCAGTATTTCACTCGAGTCTCCAGTACAAATTACTCTTCTTACCTTTGCTCGCTAATCGTCTAGTAATTACCGATTCTTTCTTCACTAGACATATACATGCCTTCTTGATTGATTATCTCATTCGATGGTTCATAGTTGAATTTATGGGTGAAAAAATTGCTGAATCCTAGTAACCCAGACGTCTGGGGGTGTCAACCATGTTGTGCACCAATCGCGGATATGCAAACTTAAATATCTGGAGCATTCCCTTCAGAATAAAGCGAAAAATTCTACTCCACCCTTACGACAGCTGCTTAGAGCACTCGGGCAAGTGAAATTTCATCACGGGTGAAAAAAACCGTATTATACGGCTTTACGGCTTACCCTTTCATGCTAAAATTTTGGAATCGCACGAAGGTTCTCTGGATGACTGATTTTGTTATTTTCATAACACTTCTCAAACCTAGTAAGACTGTTTATTGTTCGTTCTGTCGGGAACCGTTGTTATATTGGGGACCTTAGATTTTAACTCAGAAGTAGTTGAAGAGTTTTCAGCAACCTTATGAGTAGTGCATTACGTGTATCCAACGTACAGCGATATGACGAATATCGTACCAACTGAAACACGAAGCAGCCTGGTGTAGCACAACCAATTGATGAAAAACGCCATAAACAAGAGGTTCAGTCAGATCTTCCGTGAAAGCCAAATCGGTATGCAAATGTGTGCATTTTGCTAGAAGGGGCTCGTTCCAATTGAAAATCACAATATTATTTTTTACGGCACTCGCAGGTACCGTAATCTCTATCAGTTTTAAAGTCCATGGTAAGGGTGCTCACTCTAACCGACTACTCTCCGGTTTTATATTCAGAAAATTTCTGTCAACTGTAGGAGATTTTCATTTGTTACGAGTATGTAGTTATTCCTGCCTAAAGCAAACGCTCTTTTTAAATTGTCATTTAAACACAAACGTTGCCGGTAACTCGGCCCCAAAGAGTATGCGATTCGTCATCTATGTCACGTTAGTTAGTCTTACTGTAGTTGAAATAAGCATCTTCCTCCCATCATCCTGGCTCTCGAATGTTGACAATTCGCCTGGCGTTCGTACGTGCTGTGGTCCACATTTTCTCATCTCATTGAAAAGTGTGTTCGCGAAAAAACCACCCCGCTCTATGAACGAAATTCTGACATTTGTCCTGGAACTCGTCAAGACAGTGTTAACCATAGTGCAATTCCTTGTTCTCATCAGGTGGAGTAAAAGTGATATTGACTTTGCTGTCGGCCGAGATTGTGTGAACATGTGCTCGTGGTAACTGTGGTGGGGTGAATAGTAGATAATGTGTGAATGAGAGGGCTCAATCGGTACATCCAAAAACATATGTAGCCCGTTTACTGGAGCCGAAACTTTGCAAGACGTGCGAACTTCACAGCCGCACAGACCTTTGAGTGAGCGAATGAAAGCTTGGGCTGAGACTCCAATAAGAGAGGTTGTTCCTCGTTGGGTGATCCGATAATAGTCATCCTCGTGTTTTCTGCGCAAATAAACGCCATTAGTTTAGTTACTGCGTTCGTTTAGAGCAAGTGCACAAATATGGAACGTGTCGGCTATAGGCCAACGTAACATCAGAATCGAATTATGAACAGCTAGAGAATCGTTCGAAAATAACTTCGAAACCTTCGCTATCCCGTGGCAACCGCATAAAAGACAAGCTGATATGCCGCATTTAGCGAATGTACTGCAATCGAGGCTTCCCGGCTAACAAAAGTGATCGGCACTTAGGCTTCCTCTCTACACCACCTAAACCTTTTTTTCCCTTGGCAACTTTAGTCTTGGAGTCTAAAACACTTTGCTGTAAAATGGGTTATACAGTGCACCTGTGATCCGTAAACGATTCTTGTAATAAGTTTCTCTTCAACCATGTCCTGTGGCCACTAATGTCGATTGTACCCTTCAAACTACAATCATCTCACTGGCACTCTAGTACATCACAAATACTTGGCAGAAAACACGTGTAAAGCTAGACAAATTCACCAGATACGTGTAAGAGGCTTTGGATATTAACCATCTAAGTTCATCTCAAAACCACGCACATACGTTAATCAGCAAGCGTTTCATTAGTGTTTCATTTAGTTAGTAAAGACTGGACGTGGACAACTGATAGAAGACCGTATCTTTTCCTGCCCTTACGTTGTGACAGAATAGACCAATTTTATTGATTTGTTGTCGGTCCAAAATGGCCATGCACGTACACACAAGATTCATACTAACATGGCCAAGTGGCTCAAGATGACCTTGCTGATCCACTTGAAGGATCAGAGGCTCGCGGTTTCGACTTGAGTCTTGGGACTGCTGCAAATGTCTGTAACTAGTTAAGACATTCCCGACTAACACTTCACATCCCGTGCCAACATGAGGGTCAACAACTAAATCACTACAACCCCTCATGAACCGACAAGGTGCATTCAGGAGAGCCCGCATAATTCCATGTCCCTAGACAATGCAAAGAGTGTTTAGATGGTGACGATATCCTGGCTGAAGTCTTCGGGGCTCATCTACCGGTAAAAATTGGACACATTTACAGACATTCTACTTGATAAGGGAAACAGATTGATCCTGGTTGAGAAGGTACAGCCGTACCCGAAAAAACTTATAAAAAGGTATGCGAGAATAACGGAGGCATCGATTTATAAATGTCCCGTGAAAAATACTTACCATATTACTGTTTATCTACCCAACTTGGGAAAATCTCCGTTCAAAAAGAGGTTATCTTGATCAACTATCCACGCATCGTAACATTTCGGGATGTCGCCATAAATTTCATCAACTACCGCTAGGCTTATTTACTCCTGAATAAATTTTGGCTGAATCTGCTTTAGGTGCATTCTAAGCGCTGACGATATGCCCGGCAATTTTCTGAATTCCATCCAAAGATTTCCCCAACGATGGATTCAGATCTACAAATAAAGAACTCAAGCTTTTGCTTTTAACTCCGAATTGCTTTCATCTTCATCATTTAGGTTTGCGTTCGCGTGGAAAATCACGCATAACCTCGAAGAGGATTAGACTTTATCAAATGGACTACATTCTACTAACTGCATCGATCGACTTGCTATTTTGAGCAGGAATATAAAGTACAAACACATCAACCTCACAGCTTTTTTGGTTTAATTCGAAAGCAGTGTCGAAAAGCAAGCTGTTCACCCCAAACCAGGTCATTCGGCGCTTACTCAAAGCCACAAACACAGTTTGCTTTTAAAGTGTCCCTGTTTCACCGACCGAAAAGTGGTCAAATAGGAGGAGGAATGGAAGTTGCACTTTCAACACTCAAAAAACCTTCAAAAAGATCAAACGGGCCTCGAACAGTCAATAATTTGCCTCGAAAGAAAGTTCCAGCTAGGCAGTACCGTACTAGCACATCATCGTATGATTTGGCTGAACTTTACGTAGTTGAATCACTTAACCACTGGTGTCTATGACAGATACTAAGAGCAAGTCGAAACAGTAAAGTACTTCAATCGCGAATTTATCTTGCAAGTGAAGTCAGTCTATGCTGAAAAGCCGAAGGGCACTGTGCAGCGTTCCACCCTTATTGGGAACCATCAGGAGTGCTCATCTCAGGGAGTGCTCAACTAATAGCCGAGAGGTCGCCGGTCCGAAGCTCCCTGGATTTACACGACATGCGCATTCCTGATGGTTCCTAGTACGGATCAAACAGTTATACTGTTTTTTTCTGCTTTCTGGTATGGAGTGACTTCACTTGCAAGATGCAATCGTAACCAGAACTTTCAATTCTTCTCACCCTACCAGCAAAGTGAAATGTTCAGCGAGTGTGTGAGAAAACACCCTAACAATATCTTACACCTGTTCAAAGTGATTCAGGACACCAACTCTAATGGTACATCTTCCGCGAACTGCCACACACTTGCCATCATTGCTGTGTCCGCTTGAAATGGCACAGTCAAATCGTCGGAGAGTTGCAATCTTGGTTCTAAACGATTAGGGTAAACACTAAAATTCTAGGTTTTCCTATCGCCTACAATCTCCGAGCGGGGACAAAAAGCTCACTTGCCCTCAGTTCAGATTTTGGTTCTGATCCATGAGTAGCAGTAAATAGAAAGATTGTTGGAGCCGAAGCGCACTGTTCTTGAAGCTAATCAAGACGTTGAAAAGACCAAACATAGCCAAAAACGACTGGCTGGCCTAAGTAACTACCAACACCTATAAGACCACGCTTGGAAGACAAACCCACTGCAATTTGACTCCTTTTACCATCAATCTCTGTGAGAGTACTGTTGCGAACATCGTCCGACGGCTCCTTCTGGATGCTTATTTCTCTCCTCTACGTTACCGGTCCTTCAAAGTACTGCAAAATTATCACATGGATCGGGGAAGCACAGTCCCACAACTTAGCGGCGGTTTTTATAATTAGCTAAACTAGTCTTATGAAATGAAGGTCATAGAATTGCGCCACCAACGTCGTCGTGGGACGATGGTTCTTATTCTGGCGCCAGTTGTGCGGTATTTCTTCAGGTTTCTGCTGAGAAAAGTAGGACAGATTATTCTACTCGTTCGTGAAATGTTTCATGAGGGCTGGAGATAATTTTTTCGGGAAATTTTGTTTTGTTTTCTGCTCCGGCATCAAATAATGGAGTCGCGACCACAGAAAGATCCCTTTTTTTCCCCAAAAAGACAGGCTGATGATATGCTCAGGGTGAATACTGTACAACTGATAACCGGTATTACTGGTTACTTTCACTTGCCACCTAAGTTCCTCTGCGCATACTGTTTGAAGGTGACTTTTCATAACACTTCAGAGTACAGTGTACTATTGCAAGCTTCATAGAGGCTTTACGGAACATTCTTTATATTGTAGAAGCAGTGCACACATAAACTTGCGTTGATCCAAGTGACAAATCTTTAAGAGTCCAGTATGACCCATTTATCTGTAGTGTGATGTGTTGTGCCAGCAACGTATGAAGTGCATCAATCAAAACGACATTCCTCACGGAGCGAAAGTAGCAGAGTAATAGGCCTGGACAGATGTATTCAATCATGTGACCTTTGGCGCACGTGACCGTGCCTGCACAGTTTTGTTCGTCCGAAAGTAGTATTTTTTGGTTTCTCTCTCCGGGATTTTGGTCACAGTTAACATTCCTCCACTACCACAGCTTCACCCGTTCAAGTTTGCATTCACAGCGTTCCTGTTAAATAACAAACAGCCGTGGATTGTGGAAAACGGTTTCTCTCTTGTACTGTATTGTCCATTGGGTGCTTCCGCTCCGGGAGAGAATATGGGTCTGTGAGTATGACAGAAATTGAGTATATTTTCATAACCATTCAGTGCCCTCACAACAGTGATCCTCAACCTTTCGCCCGGATCATTAGGGCGCAACTTGTTTAGCCGAGGAGAAGGGTTTCGGAGAATTCATTTTTTATTGCGTCGGTATTGTTATCGTCGTCCATAAAATGCTCGAATAAACTCGTTCCACCTTACATTCACCATACTGCACTCAAGCGGTTGCACTTTAGAAAAGGAGTTAGGTTTGGGGAAGTTGCAGTAGTATGTGCGTCAAAAAACAGATGAAAACGTGCATTGCAGTTAAGCGAATGAAAAAGAGTGTTTGGTATTTTGTGGCAACTTTGTTTCGCCGCTGCTCGGGTCAACGGAAAGGAATGTTTTTTATCCATACATGTTGGTTTGCACGGTAGGTGGCTGGTCGAATTGTCTTGTGTTTAAGATAGCTTTCACTTACCTTGGGGTCACCGCTCTCGGCCTTTTTTCTTCTCGAATATTTTCCACCTCACTCACCAGCTCCAACTTTCAGGCACGTCTTTGAAAGACAACGAGTTTAACCAGACCCGAATAGGGTCCCTTTCTTCATGGCTGGGAATATCTACTTTTCCAGAACCGTTCTAAAAGTACTACAATTCCTCCTGACATGTCCTGCAGTTCTGCTTGAGTTTATGTATTTCACGTTCCATCTTTGTTAAAATTTGCGTTCTGAGTTGCAAATTTAATCTGGAAGGTCACTGTTTTTCATTAGTTTGAAAATCGCTAGTGCGCGCAGCTCAAAAGTTACACTGTGCGCGTCTCTGAAGTACCCGAGCAGCAGTGGATGACCAGGTGGCAAAAGCCTCATAGTTTCAAGATAAACAGCTCGCTGGTGAGTCCTCTGTTACCAAGCTGACATCCGACTACGAGGAATCATGCGGTCAGCAGTCAAATAAAAAGTTGCTCAGCTGGTACGTTGAAGCCTGCTTTCATTGTCAAAATAGCGCTTCACGTAGCTCTCCCAAATCCTGCAGCTACTCAATTCGAATGCGCCATGACATTATCATAGCCTCTCCTAAGACACATATTTGAAACGTCTACTTCCAGCTCTCGCAACTCGTATCTCAGTAAGATTTGCGTAATTTTAGTGACCAAGGTATTCAGAATGTTCTCCAGTATTCTCCAAGCACGAAAGCCCACGTCTAAGACAACTAGCCATAACTCTTCCAAAGTCAGTTGGACGAGTTCCTCACGATATTCGGCTGTAACTCGAAGGTTCCTCGATTTATTACTACTACCTTAAGTGAAAAAATCCATGGGACCTGGTTTCGGCCACGCATGATGCCCTCTATCACCGACCCACCAATTTTCGAATATTTCTTCTCAATAAGTAGATATTTCGGGTCCAGAGTGATCGAGCACCATCCCCTTGAAACCAAACAACACTGTTTGAGCTCGTTTCTACCATCTGTAGTATTACTTGGTATTGTATTAGGTGCTTCTATATTAAGGCCACTAGGAATATCGATTGGGCACTGAAAACAGTACGTACCGGTCACGTTATCCGGAAGGAAAAATATGATCCAATAACTTTGGTGCCGCAATATCTACTCCAACGAGATCAATCTAGTCCTATGTTGAACACCAGAAGACATTGTAACGCGATGCACAATTTTGCCGTTACGCTGCTTGGAAGCTTTATGTATATCCTTTCGAATTTCTAACCTGTTTTGTGGGGAATCTCATACGAAAAAATGTCACGTAGGAACGCGTTGACTGTGTTGTCTACTTTGCCAGTGCATCTATATTTCGCCACAATTGTAAAACGGGGCGTCACATTAATGGCCCCACCAGGTCGATAACTGCGTTGAGCCAACGCTCCACCTCGTTGTCATCGTAACCGAGCTAACCAAACAGCGTCACTGCCTACGCCCAATGCAAGAGGAAACCAGTGGATCTTGAGCACTTGACTCAGTCGCAAGTCTTTTTCCGTCTTCGATGTCAAGAGCTCCAGCTGCCGTTGTGACTGCATCGGCTTCGTTTTTTCGGCACTCACGGACACGTCGACCGTGTCGCTCGCGTCTCGCCTGCAGAGTGAACGAGACCGTCGAGTGTTGTTCGAATTTCTCAAAACTACACGTAGCTGTCGTGCGACCTGCACCCGCTATCGCTAGACCGAAATTTAGGAGCACTTATCGCGTTGAACTTGATGCGGTTGGCTGATTTCCCTAATGGACTTATGAGATTACGGATGAAAAACTAATTATCGATGGAAGCATTGGAAGCGCTTGTCACCTATTTGCGTTCGGGCACGTCAGAGAAACACATGGTGCGGCGTTTTTTTTTTCAGAAAAAAAAGACGTTAATTTTCTGGACCAGCGGTGCATATTTCCTAAAGTGAAAAATAAAGCCTGTCACCCATCCGTCTGAACTATTATCAGTTTGTCCACCGCCGATAAACGCATCACGTGCCTACTGATGGTCTTTGCTCCCGCGCTCTGCCCACCAGGTCGAAAAACTCAAATCACTCAGCCAAACCTAGGAAGAAGTTGTGCTTGGGGCAGTGTCAGAGTCAGATGATCAGTAATGGACGACCAGGTCTTTTCGGTGAACTAGCCACTATTCTTCAATTTGGAATCGTTATGCACCAATCTGTTAGCGTTGGATTTTACCCGGTTTACAGCAGTCCGCTGCATTCAGTCATGCAAACAAGGATGTCCCCGACCATGGGTTCTCCATTTGCCAGCATCCATTGTTTGAGTAATGAATGACGTTGCCCCGGGTCGGACATTTTTAACAGTAAGTACGGCTTCCTGATTTAGTATATACACAGTCATTGTTCGTAATTCTATTACCTGATCGGCGCCTGACTGCTACGCAGTCAACGGTCAATCAACTGCACTTTTATCCGCTACGAGCGGACCGAACGGTGACATGGTTTGACTCCCACTACTGAAAGAATGATTACTGTTTACTCACCTAGTCTGTCGGGGTACCAGTCGATTCCGCACTAATTGTCATTTTGCACAGAAAATACATATCCTATCCATAAGACAAAAGTCGTACAATTTAAATACTGGAATGGGAATCGTTCACAAATGATTTGCACTCTTTCTCAACCATGCACTGATTTATGAGATGATTCACTAAATCGATTTATCCGTCGTCATAGCTGATTAAACTAATCACTATCCTCCTCACTCATTCCAAGCGGGACTCGTGTAACTTCGTGTGAGTTTCCTCCCTAATGCATGGACATTCTTCCTAAGATAGCCTCAATGAAAGGATGCCCAGGAGACCATTCTGTGGGACCGTCACGACAACCGCCGGCCTGTAAATGCTTCGCTCAGGAAGGTGCGAACGCATCGAACATTGTGACCCGATGCACCATCATTCTGGAACCACACTAAGCATCATTCATAAAATGGCAATCCACATAAAGCGCAATAAACATACGCGTGAACTCCCCTGATACATTATATCAACGGTATTGAACTCCTATGGGTAACATCTTGCCCGAAAATGTAGCCCCGCCGATTGAATTCCGAAAACCCAAGCCCAAGCCACTAACTTCGAACTGTTAACTGAGCAGCAGATATGGACCTCCAGTTGTCTCTCTCGATTCCAAATGTGCGAATCAGACGCAGTCTCACTGAGGTCAGAAACAACTTCCTATGTGAGTGGTACATGTTGGGGACCCATTCCATCCGCAGACTAGGAACAGAACTCTTTTCTTATCCTCGAACTGTCTTCATTCGGCTTATATTAAAGTGAACTTAACTCCTTACCTGGCATACTGACATGTCATATTTGAGTAATAATGCTCAATTCTTCTAACACCCATTGATCCACAGCGTTTTACAATAAATCAAATTTTTTCCTGGCCAGATTATGATTGTACTTTTTCGGAGTTATGATGTCATGCAAAATAATTAACTAAGCCTGTGAAACTTTAGTTACCCAGACATCCCGACGAAAAAGGTAGTAGTTGTGATGCGGCTGGTCAATTTCGACCCGAATTTTCTGAGGCATAGGTTCTTGCGTTATCGAATAGTAGGTATAATGGTCAGATCTGGTGTCGACAACTAAGCACAACACTTCTGCCGCGATTCCGAATCGGATCAGCCGCACGCGCACAAACGCTGAGCTTTGCCGCTCCGCACCAGCTACGGTACTTGAAACTGGCGCAGGTTCGACGATTGTTACGGCCTCATTGTGGTTTCGAAATTCAAGAAAATCTGATCAGTGATACGGAAGTGAATCCGAACTTCCCCGAGCTCGTCATTCGATTCTCGTACGGAATGTTTATCTGCTTACTTGCGCTTGGCAACACTGACCACGTTAAATGGTGATTGTCATTTAATAATCCAACTTTAAAGTGGGTTTCACGTGATGCGAAAGAAGTACAACACCGCAATTAGCAGAACTACATTTGTTGCAGAGCACGTAATGTAAAGATGTGTATTTCCTATCTGCTACATGGTATTCGTCTTTTTATACTTCATAGAGAAGCGTTCCTTCCATCTTTTTTCACTTGTTCGATTGTTCTGATGGCCGAAGAGTCTGTCTACTACAGTTAACAGGACTATTTTGGTCATTCGCGTGTTTTTGTTGTAAATATATACCAGTATATGGTCGGCTGAGAATTCATCCACAGACACACGTGCATCTCTGTCTCACCGTACCATCAAAACTGCGGGCTAACTTGATCACTTCGAGCATGGGCGATCATTGCTCAACCTTGAACAACTGTTGAGCAGCACACAAACTTGGGCTGGGTTAAACAACCCGCTCGCACCGGAAGATATGAGAAGACCAGATACAATTAGACATGTTTTATCACGACCAGTTTCACTCGACACGCAGAGTAGGAAAGTTGTAGCAAGAGAAAAGCATAGCCGCCGAAGGCAGCTCAAATTGTTGGCTGGACAGTGCAAGGCTGTGTTCGTGTGTTTGTGCGGTTTGAGCATGATTTAGTCTGTACAAAAGTTGAGTAAATTTCACGAGCAAGATTATAAAGGCTGCTTTATCATCAGTCATGGTAGCGCAACGGCTTTTGTGTGCGAGATGTGTGTGTGTGTGTGTGTAGAAGGAAGGACTAGACTTCAAAAGTGTAACAGAATGTTGGTTATTTACATATTGCTATGGTACATATCACAGCAGCATACAAGAAAATACAAAATTTGCGCTTCTAACAAATCATACTTCGTTGATCTTATCCAAATTATGCCAAAGGAAGTTGTATGTGGCCTGATCATCCTCCGCAATTCGAACTCGGTTGCGTCCCAGCGGGTCAACTATATTGGGCAAACCAAGGCCATCTTTTGGCTCATACAGGTGAGATTCGTTTGGCTTTTCTTGCCATAGTGATCCAAGAGAGGTCAGCCTCCCTACTGCGAAGGAAGTCAGCGGAATGGTTAGGTAATAGTTGGCTAAAATGGCCAGTCGGGGATAGGTGTTGACCTTTTCAGACCACCATGCAAACGGATTCTCTTCCAGTCCTAATGGCTCCTCTCGAAGGTAACGGTCCACTTCAGACAGCGAAGTGCGCGCGAAGCATTGAAGACCAAATACAGTCCTTAGGCCGGTGGTATCTGATGAGGGTTTGGTGGTTTTTCCCCCCGCAGATATTGGGGACGGGTCAGTACTGCTGAAACTCTGCTGTTTTGATGTGCAGTCAATTGAAGTAGGAACTGCTTCAAGCTGCAATGGGAAGCGAGAAATGGGGATATTAAAAACTAAATATCGAACCTCCTCAAACATAAGAACAACAGGATCCGGTTCAGATTGTTTGCACACCTACTTCTCCATAACCTCAAGTACATACAACGCGGGCGAAAAGACACAAGCAGGAGTGGACTCAACCCAACGACGTTCCACTTATAGGAACCAACCGAACTGCCGGGAACGCACTCGCACTCGCACTTCGCAATCTATTTTTCACATCTGTGCCTGATGGGTTGATGTCTGCCAGTATTAGCCAGCCTTTTCTACAATGGACTAGACATCAGTGTGGCCCAGACACTCGTAGGGCATTGTGTACATACCAAAAGTGCATGGTATGTGTATGGGGACCTCCCACTTTCAAGACCGACCAAACCCCCTAAACTCTAACTTTTTTTCTCAATTGTACGTTACAATGACTTCGCCACAGCATTCCCAGCACACCAAAATCTATATGCTCCTGAGGGAACGAAATTGCACAATTAGAAGAAACGTTTAAGATAAAACCAGAATTTCTAAGGTCTTGGCTTGTGAATACTATGAACAGTTTAAAAGGACACTCTGGTCTCGGGAGCATTAATCATGCGTACCCACGGTACACTATTGTGGTTTGTCCCAATTTGGTCTGATCACAGAAACCACTTCTTCCACTGCTGAGGCTAAAGCACACACAAACCGATTCCAATCAATCGAGCTATCAGAGTCAGTCCACTTGTGCTCAGTCGTGAACTTTCGCGTACACACACAAATAAACAGTATGTTAGTTGTCGACTGATGCATCCACTGAAGTTTCAGTGGAAAAACCGCAATACGAATACTGATCGCTATTTTTTTTGTTCGCATTCTTAGTTTTCACCACCACTTGTATACTGGGTCAACACAGTGAACCGATGGAATACCAAGTAGGAACGTGACTGATTAAGATTGTTTTTGGTACGAATCTCAGGAACGAGTAGCAGTGCATATCATGCGAAAGACTTTCTTCTTGTTATTGCGTGTGTGTGTGTGTGTGCGTGTCGGCTTCTACTAAGTTCGTCCAGTATTGTGCACATTGTCCACATTCTTAAAGTAGCTGATGAAACCACCCTGCATAAGATATGTGTTAGATGAGTTAGACTGTGAGAAAACGATAGATAACACAGATTAATCCCCGGCAATTGGTTTGTTTCAAGTCAGAAAATCCATTCGCAAGCTGTAACGACGCACCTTTTCTCGAAGTAGCGAGACGACGCTGGGTTTCTGACCTTCGCTGTGGTCCTTGAATCTGGGATCAAGAAGGCTAGCAAGATGCAAGGTTTCTCTCACTGCCGCATCCTCCGGGTAGGCCTGCATCAAACTTTCACGGATAATGGATTTAAACTGTTCTACCACATATCTCCCTCGCGACTGATCCTCGCTGTTGTCTTGTGATAATTCTTCGGCTGATGCCAAATGGGCTTGACAAAGATTCTGTAGAAGAGGTTCCATCATTGAAGCTGTAAGGACAAGATCTCGACGATGAATAAGCTCCAACGTCTGGTTTAGTAGCTGAAGAAGTGAAAAAGATAAGATGGTGGGAAACCTTGTAAGCGGAGGTAAAACTGCATATGAAAATTACAAATCGAAATTGTGGTTAAGCCCCGAAGCCAGACTAACACTGAATCATCCCTAACAATAAAATAAATTCAAGCAAATTTGACGTTTAGCTCACTGTAAACCCGTATTCCAGATGCCGATAACTCTTACAGAGCTGGGCTGCATAAAACATGCCAAGTATGAATAGTACTCACCTCTAAAACACGTCGAAGTTCCTGCAATACGCGAATATCATTAGAAGTCAGCGTTGGTACGGCCGCATCACAAGCACTTTGGATCAGATGGTACGCCTGTGCCCAAGAACTGCAGACAGATTCTGCTTGAAAATTCTCAAGAATATCCTCCTCATTACTGCTTGGTTGAGCTGCATTATCAGCCACTTGGTCCTGGCCGATAGAGTTGTTGTTGGGCAAGCATTCATTCCGGTCTTCAGCACTAGTCTTTTCGTCATTCTGATTAGGATAGCATGCACTATCCGGGAGCTCCTCATTTGTCCTCTGAAGACCTCGTTTAGTTCTGCGCAATACACGCTGGACACCAGCAAGGTTCAAACCGGCCTAAAAGAGATCGAGAAATAACTGACCTATTAACAGCACCCATGTTAGATTATGCTCAGTAAAACATGAGTCTGTCCGAAAGCACCGTGCTTTAGGCATGGCCAAAGTCTGTTCCAAACGAAAGAATTAAATGTATCTCCAGTTTATGATAATGAACAAGACCTATCACCAGTCGAAAGTGACCAGTGATTATTAGATTCCGCTATGTCCACCGGAAGGAGGCACGAGGGCTGGGATACTGCCAGGTTGCCCAAGCCTAGACAGGAGCAGTTGAGATGCTGAGGTTGGGTTCGAACCACTGACCTTCCGGTCAGTACGTTCGTGCATTAACCACTGAGCTATCTCGAGCCCATAAAGGAAACTACTTACAAGGTTGCTGAAAACTCGTCGACAGCTCACGACAGCCCCCATCTGATGAACCCCAAGACTCAAACAGTTTTCAGCAACCCTGTGAGTAGTTTTGCTTCGTGAAAATATACTGCGATATCTCGAATATCGTACGAACTGAAACATGAGGCAGCCTTTGTGAAGCACATTCAGTTGAAGACTATCATAAACAAGGGATTCAGTGGAGTATCCCGTGAAAAACAAATTGATACGCAAATGAGAATATTTGTCAAAATCGTTGGGTTCGTTTGCTGCAAATCAGAATGTTGTAGGTTCTGATATGAGTTCAACCGTTCTAATCACTCAGTTGACGACTTCACTTGATCAACTCACTAGGACATTTCCCTTCCTACCCAAGGTGGTCATCTAACGAGAACCCTAAATAGAATACAGAAAGCAAATACCGAAAAATAGAATGGTTTGGCTCTACTAGGGTGAATATCCTCATTGTTGGTAGTGTGAGGAGATTTGGGCATTTTTGTGGAGATTTCGTCCTGTAAGTGAAGTCAATCTATGCTGAAAAGCCGAGAAGCACAGTTCTCACCTGTCCTAATCAGCTATCCTAGAGTGTCATAGTATTTAAAAAGTGAATTTTACAGCCTCGAAAGCTGCTGGATATCCCGGTGGATGCCGGAATATTTCCTATTTGGCTAACATAATAAACTGGTTTAAAGTGCACTGACCTTATTTCAAGGCATTTAGGAATCTCTTCTGCTCGCTCGACATTGATATTAGACGGGGTTCATTACAATGCGCGGCAGTCAAGCGTAGAAAGAATATGGACTAAGCCCACTACTGGTAAGAAAGGACCACCAGCGAAACCCATCATTTGCTTGCTATCGATTCTTTATTAAATTACCGCTATCTGCTCCTTGCTGATTGTGAAGACAATGACCGCATCTACAGTCATTCCGCTGTTGCTACTGTATCCCTCTTCCACTTAGCTCCTCCATTTCATGACGGCTCCAACCCGACTGAAGTAACTGATTAACATGCTAACCAACGGGCTATCGGCTAGTGGTATATAGTAGAAAACCTGACCAAACTAAAAGAGTCTGGTGAAAAAAACCGACATAAGTAACGGTATATCGATCTTTTCTCAGTCACTACAATTTGCCTCAACTCACCATCACAGCTCTGATCATCTGGGATACAAAACAGGGTATGAGAAGGAATTCACGGCCAGCGATTTCGCAAATGTCTGTCTGAATCTCGGTCGACTTGGTATGGATTGTCTGTATTAGCGGGACCTGGTTTGTCACCAGCGGGATGGCCCAGTCGTAGGATTTGAATTTTTCAGCATTTTGCGTCGGTCTGATCTGATCGCAGCAATTTTTAAGAGCAGTGGCTAGGTCTTCATAATCAGTGACCTAAGAGAAATAGGAAGCGAAGTAAACATATCTGACATGGCTGCGGAAACACGGGGCATGAAAAGAAGTGTTTTCTACACAACAACGGAGATAAACTGAAAATCAAAGGTGACCATAATAAACGTTTCCCCTCAGTAAGTTTGACCATCGATTTCCCTATGAGTGACTCACATATGGAAGTGAAACGTGGAATAAGTTTTGTACCTTTGACACCGAATAGGTGAGGTGCCCAAAAAAACGAATGAAGCAAAACATAGGCATGTCAAGACTACCATGGGTCAGCGTGTCATGTAGCGGATTAGCTACTGCGCAATCGTACATTGCACAGCTGAACATAAAGTTTATGGCATAACCCTTACTCCTTTTTACGCACGAGGCAGCTACTACACAAACATAAGAGTAGAATGATCATTATGGGGGACGAGCTAAGTATCATTTTTTCAACGTTCCAAGACTTTATGCCCCAACAGGAAGGATGTGCAGATCTGTTTAGTTTTTTGTTGAAAAGTGACTTTGAGGAATCAGGCATTGTTTAGGCTAACCCTGCAGTTCACTGTCCCCGATTTCTCACCTTGATCGAATCGTATACGTGACTCTGTAAACTAGACGAGCGTAAAGAGGAACGATGCACTTCCAAGTTGGCGTGGACAGCAGTGCCCTGCGCAAATTTTATGTCCTCTACAGTGTCCATCCTTGCTCGCGATGTCGAGGGCCAGATTTCAACCGAGAAGGCCATTGCCTGCAGATTGTCCTCGGAGCTTCCTGACTCCACATTTTGGTTCGTTTTTCCTTGATCCAAGCTGACCGAGTAGGCTTCGCTGTGAGCCGTCAACCTGAGTACGGTATTTTCCCGTGCTTCTTTGACCAGTCTTGGCAGTAGCTCTGCACGAAGCCCTTCGGCGGAGGGCAGCTGGCAACCAGTAAGGAATCCAATCATGCTCTACACGTGACAGGGAGAAAGTGAAACGTAATTAAAGATTTATGGTTCAATTAAGAAACGTTTTAGCTGATTCTCGGGAAACGAAAAAGTAAGACGTGTACGTGAAACCCTAACGACACCGGCTCTATCCGGTCAGCCATTTACTCTTTTCAAATTTCATGTTGCTAGGGCAGGAAAGACCAGTACAGATTTAGTGAGCCTCCACCACAGTGTCCAGCAGCCTCTAATATTTAGGTAGTTTTATTGCTTCGTTGAGCAACAGTGAATTTTTCGTAAATGTTTTCAGTCAGAACAATACGATTCACACAAGCTGTTCGAGAGTCTTGTTCTGACATATGCCCTGAGGATTCATTGGCATAGTCGGAGAGACTACTTTGCAGCATCCTTGTGAGTAAGTTCATCAATCATCGGATGATTGTACCGCACAACATATATCCCCCCGCAGGCGGACAGTAAGTAATTTTCACATAAATGTTGGATAGGCTAACAGTCGGTTCCCCAGATCACCGAGCCACAGTGTATGTTGGCAGTGTGACATCAGTTTATTTCACAAAAGCAGATAATACAAAGTTGCAAAACACCTGATTCTGCTGTGTGAACCAGGGACTTTACGACTGCGAGTAGACGATAAGTGAGGACCTGAAGTATCTCAGAATGAAACGCCTTCAGTACATAGCGACTTACAACACCTAAGCTATCCACCACTCCAAACTGTACAACCATACCAAATTCCTAGTTCCCAATGCTTATGAGCAAACAACCGTGGTAGCTTGGACAGCTGCACGGGTTTCAGCACCACTGCTACAAACAAGCTTCAGTCTCGCTAGGCAGGTACTGCCACCTCTTGCTGGCAGACAATACTTTAGTTATACTGTGAACAAGCCCTTGCTAATGTGTCATAACAAACCCCTCATTTGTGCTTTTGTTGATAACAGAGTCAAATAATAGTGACAAATTGTCGAGTATGGCATGAGCAAACAGCACTAATGATCGAATGGCAGCTAGTTTGCACAATCGTGAGCAAACTCAACTCCGACTTAGATCGATTTGACTGACCACCTAGTCATAATCAAATCAGGCGACTCAGAATTCGATACACCTGTAGACACTGTATAACGCCGGTCTAGTGGTCGCCAACAAAAAGTCTTCCTTTTAAGTGCAGCTGACAGCCCCCATCACGTGCCGTTTCTAGCACTTAAGGACTGTTTTCACTGCATGGATTCGATACTAATACAGGTCATGTATTCCAACACATCGACTGAAGCACTCAAAATTTGAACAGCCCTTGCACGAACTGGTACACACGCGTACGAGATGGAGACGTGGGACCCGCATAAATTCACACTGGCCTTCGTCTGTGGTTCGAGCCCCCACTTATAGCTCGCGTGAATGTGCGTACACGTACATGACCGGAACGATGAACAACCCGGCAACTGACCGGCCAACGGGTCGAGTGAACCGTCTTCATAGTGGAGGTGGTGGCGGTACCGCTGCTGCTACTCAGGTGGTAGTTTCATCGGTGCAAGCAACACCACATCAGCAATAAAAGTATCAGCGAGTAGCGTGTGTGTGTGTGTGTGTGTAGCTGTGTGCACACTTGTGTGTGTGCGCGCATTATTGTTTGAAAGGCAGTCAGTTAGCACACCCATATAAGTGATCGAAGCTTATCATTGTCAATCTGTCTGTCTATTGGTGAAAGTGAGGTTGCCGAAAGGAATCGCACCGGAGCGCTACTCGTCCGAATACGACATCGGAACAACTGTCGCACACTGTTGACAGCCTGCTTGGTGAATGCGGGTCTCGAGATGGTGAAAGTCAAGATTTATGACCGATACGGTACTGCGCATGGTATCCGAGTGCGAACCCTTGAGATTTCGAGTACCCGCTATTTAGTGTCCGTGACCACTCGCTTGGCCACTGCACGTTTGTTTTCTAACATTAGTGTTGTTGTGGGTCTGCAACAATGTTGCAGACAGTGTCCATCAAACATTTTTTCATTAAATACGGCTATTCATGGGGAAAACTTACTTTGAACCCTTCGCCTTCCACGACTTCTGGTGGCTGCATATCTTTTACCAGGTACCGGATGAGATTGTGCAAGAATGTGGTTTGCGTGACCTCGTTCCTTTCGGGTTTTGAAATCGGCTTCTCAACTTGTTTGGCCCTAGATGACGCTCTGGAAACTTCGGGGATGACTAAAAGATGCTCGGTCGGTTTATTTGTCATGTCTGTGGCCTCAGTGTCTTCAATGTCAGTGCTGCCTACGTGTTCCAAAACACGACGCTTCTGAAACGAAAACAATGGATGCGATAATTGGTGAATTAAAGGGATGTGATGTTTTAAAATTCGGAAAATAACTGCCTCTCCAGTGGAAAATGAGGGCAGTTAAACCGATTTCTCCTACAGTATTCATGACCATCGGTTTCATTTCGGGTGGACGTGGAGTCACTTCAGTAAGGTCGCGTTTCAACATATTCATTCAAAACGCCGGAAAAGCAATGAATATATTTTAACTCGCGTCTTAACCCTGGGAAAATATCGGCCTGTCGTATTCGCTGAAGGGGGTCACCTAATGAAAGATAGACACTCACACTAAGCAAACTATCTGCACAAGTGAACTATAGCACTGACTTAACTGCTTGTGTGTCTGCTGTGTGCTAATGCTCGTAGACCAGTGAGAGAAACATAGGGAGACTGGTTTAGCTCGATAGACTCATAAATCAGCTGGATCGGTGAATGGACAAGTTCGTCCCGCAGCTAAGTGCGCGGATCGAGCGACATCAGCTGTGTTCAACTGCCTTAATAAAACAAGCCAACAGTGTGCTCGATATCCGCTTAGAATCAAATCGGCGTGATCCACGTAGCCTGGAAAAGTTCAGTGGCTTGACTGAGGTTCAATCTTTGTTTAAAACGGGACATAAAGTGGTTTGGTGACAATTTGTGTTAGTTCAATGAACTGGTTGGCTTGCAATGTAACCCAGATCAGCATATTCCTCTTTGTAGTAGTGTATCTACGTTTCATCAGCTACACCGTTTGTTGTCCAAAAATCAAGGGATTAATGTTGGTGTTAGATCAGGATATTTTTTAACTCCAGAAAAATCACACTCGCTATGCTGTCACTGCTCTAAAGCAATCATCGGGACTGATTCCGTCAGCCGTCTCTGTAGAACTTCACCCCATCGTAGAAATTTTTGGAAAAGGTTGCCTAGGGCAACAGAAGCGTCGGATTATTACATCTTATCCCACTACGCTGTGTCTTGACTTTAAAAATGTTCACATAATGCAACCTAATATAAGTGATACATTCTTGCTGTTCTTCGAATCCTCCTCCCGGTTCTTTCTCTCTTTATCATCGCTATACTCATCAATGCAGTAAAAGGAAGAAAACAGAGGGAAAAGGCAGTGCTGGTGTATCATCGTCCAGGACCTCGATGCTTCTGTATTCGCTATTCTGACGAGCAGTTACCTGATATGGTGCGCTTGACATTCTGATCTATCTAACTTTTGCTAATCTTCAAAGGGAATTTCGATAGAGAGCAATCTCGGCAGTAACCGATGGCATGACGGGAGGGCTAGATACGCCACACGCTATGACATAACGGAACAGTAGGCTAGGCAGTGTGTTTACCTCAACGCTATATCTGAGCCTCATGTTGTGTGGTGCAATATGCTTGGGAAATGACATCATCAAGAGCACGACTCAGTTCTATCTGAACTTACTGCCTCACAGTGCGGAGAGATATAGTTCGGACGAGCTCGTTTCCTCTTCGTAGATGCTGAGCCAGCCTCACTTGCTTGGCCTGTCTTTATTTCCTCATCGTCTAATGTTGGAACTCGAGGGCTGCCCGAACGCGGACGAAATCCGTTGTTCGTTGACAGATCCAACGAATTCATGGAAACCCCTAGGTTCACTGAATTGCCGCTCATACTGTTATATTTGACCGGAGTAGGTGACTTTGAGACCATGTGTTCCAAGGAGACAGTTGGGAATATGGATTGTGGTTCACTGGAGAGTCTGGATGATGATTGTAAGTGGTGCTGTGCCTGTGATTGGTTCAATGTTGGACTTGAATGAGATGTCATCAAAGAGGCTATCGTTAGGCCTGATGTATTCATATTTGGTGTGACTTGTGAAGTACTTGTCCACTGATTCAAGCCATCTAGCAGTGATCTTGTCACCTGACTCGGTGACTGCAATGGATCTACTAGGGATCCAACTGGCAGAGATAAGTTTGAGCTCGTGTGCACCTCGTTGTTAGTTGTCAATGGACCGATCGAACTGACATTAGATCCTGCGGAGTTGGTCAATAAGTTCAGCACGGAAGCGGGATCAATGAAACTTGCTGGATGGTTTATGAGTTTCCCGTTTGTGAAACTTGCTAACCAGGCCTGCAACCATTGTTGGTGTTGTTGTTGTTGGTGTTGCTGTTTCTGTTGTTGAGTTAGTAAATCAGACTCGTTACATTGAAACATTGTTGGATTTTGCCCGTTAGAAAGAGCCGGAAAGAAGTTCATAAAACTCCCAAAACTACTTGCCAGGTCGGCAGGGCTGGCTACATTTCCACTGTTGGCTTGAGATTGAAGTCCGGACGGGCAGTTAATCACACCATCACGACCGATCATCCCAAAAGAATTGGATGTCGTTGCCACGGGACTGGATACGGGACAGTTTCTAGTACTCACAATGTCAGTTGCATGTCCGTTTGTAATCGGTCTTGCTTCATGTATCAGTGATAATTTGTGAAAGGGAATCGATTGATTTGCCTGACTGAACCTGTGGGACTGATGTGTGGGAGAGGTCACACTGCGATTATCAGTTGAATTAGTTGGTGACGCACTGGTGGTGGTTGGTTCAACTGGACTACTCACGCTAACACCAAGACCGGAACTGGACGACGGAGATAGCTCCTGGGCAGCCGGACAGTTTATTTGGCCAGGTAAAGGTATACCGAATGTTCCGTTGGAAAAGGCCGATACAGCATTTAGGAGAGAATTTCGTGGGAATAGAGGTGTTGAGAACATTTTGTTGGCAGCGCATGAGAGTGCAGCGTCTGTGACCGCATCGAACTTGTGTCCGCCCACGCCAACCAGATTCATTCCTGGGAGTAACGTGCCAACCTCTTTGCGTTGGTCACTTCCGTTGGCTCCTACGATACTTTCTTTTCCCAAAGCGGATAGACTCTCTGCAGAAAATAGCATTTCATTGATCAGTGCCCGGTGTTGTTGTTCAGTTAAGGCAGCATAAGAGCCAAGCTGAAATAGAAGCAAAACGAGCAGACTTTACAGTGCTTGAAGAATACTTGGAAACAGTGGTGCACCACCAGTACGTAAACATTGCATGCACCGAAAAGAGATTTTACCTCCGTGCGCCCTACGCCTACAGTTTGTCCAAATTCCTCTCAGTAATATATTGCAAGTGTTGAAAACACAGAAATTGTCCACCCAAAACAGAGCGGATTAGGACATGCTGTCAGTGCACACGCCAGTTACAGTCCAAGTGAGCCACTCGAAGTTGTGGAACATCTTGCTTAAATGGAAGTTCTGTTAGTTCCTATTATAGTGTACCAGATGAAGTTAGTGCACGAACCTCGCGTTCCCCAATTTGAAATACCTGTGGCGACAAAGCATCATATCTCTGAATCTCAAGGGACGTGTGTATCAGTTTACAGTACGGGCTGTTTTTTCTATGATTGTAAAGCATGGTCTTTGTGAGCAACGGGACTGAGACGTCTTCAGGTCGTCAGTAACCGCTGTCTCAACCATAGCGCGTGTAGATAGGTGCCAACGGGTCCGAAGCTAGACAATTAGGACACGAGTTTTTGTTTGTTCAACAGGGGCTGCAACTGAAGATTGTGTCCAGCACCAAAAACCTGAGATTGGTGCATATGTATTGCGCAGGTCGAATCATTGTTTATTGAAAATATGCTGTTCCCGTGCCCAATCCAGAGTGGCACGGGTGGCAGAGAGGTGGTCAACCTTTGACCTGGTAGATGGGTATGGAAGCAATTACGAAATGTCCGGGTAGTGTTCGCGCGATTCGCCTTCCAGGATAGGATCCACACGATGCCCTCTGCATGTTTAAAGCTGCTTCCTGATATGGCTGCTACTCGACATCAATGACGTTTGTCTTGTCATTTTGTATCCCGTTTACCTGAATGAGTGTCTGGAGGCATCTCTAAATGATTATAGTTGGTAATCCCATCTTATTTCGATCTGTTCTTCGCAGTAAGGTTTCCAAATAAATTATGGCTGTACGGTGGTGAAGCATCAGTCTTTGAACACTGATATGCTGCCGATGATGATGAGGATGATGGTGGTGGTGTTACCATGATCCCATCCATCGATTTGTGGGTTGATTGTCTCTTTCGACATAGTGGAGAGTACTCACAGGTGTACCTTGTTTGGAGTAAACCCTAAAACTCAAGTTTCCTGGCTTTCATTATCATCTGAAACATTCTGCTCAATGAACATAGTGCTGAGAGAGATTCAGATGAATCACCCGTTAACACCAACGTACTGTGCAAATGAGTGTATTACGTCAATTTCCTATCACCTTACTTGGTATTGAGGGGTGGATTTTAACCTACGTAGGAGCAATAGATACCTTTGAATTAATCACAGGTGTTCTGGTTTACATCCTAGAAATCCGTGTTTAGAAGTCGTTGGTTGTCAACCCACTGCGAGTATTTCAAGATATTCCCACGAGAAATTTTCAAAATTTCAAATGTTACAGCGCATCATACGTTTCGTTTGAAATCTGAATAAGCCAACTAGAGAGCCTGGAACCCCTGTTGCCTATAAGCATTCGTCCTGTGGACCTCTGGAATTCACCCAAATGCTATATCATGGAGCGTTTGAGAATAATCCCCATAAACAATACAATCTTCGCATAACTGACGAACATGTCGGAACAAAAACTCTTTAGTCCCATGGCTTTTTTACTCGTATACTGGTCGAGAAGCCATCTGTCGATCAAGGAAATTACCAGTAAAATCCAGAAAGCGTCAACCTGCTTTTCAAATTAGCTGTTGGTTTCTACTGTTTAAGTGTGGGAAACAGAAAAAGGACTTTATTGAACAAAGCCACACTCGTGTGGAAATATAAACTCAATACATGTCCGCATTCTGTACGTTAAAGAGCTGAAGTAGAACGCAGAGTAGATAACAATAAGATTGACTAAACAGGTAATCTGGTAGATAAGAAGTCCAATATCAAGAAATGTAACAGTTAATAGAGCAATCGGATGAACGAAACGGTTGAGTGGTAAAGCTGGGTGTTCTTCTAGTTCACCAACGGGTGACTGGGAATTCGCCAGCCCCAATCCTAGAGACCCAGCATTAAGGGCTGAAGTGGATTTTCCTCCAATCCCTTTCCTCGGGTGCATTCGACAAGCCGGAAATCTGGATTTTCGGTGACTTGTTCCTTCTTTCTTACCGGTTCAGAAGCTTTTCTTTCCTCGAAAAGCTTCCGTAACTCCAAACCCCACCTTCGCTATGTCCCGGTACCATGACAACCAACGCAAAGGTAGTGTTGATAGTGGATGCAGCAGGTGTGTGAGCTCTCCTAGCCTAACATACAGACCGATTCGGGCCGAAAGTCTCGTGATCAGTGCACCCCTTTCAAATTCAGGTTCGATCAACGTTCAAGGAGCATTAGTTTGTCAACGGCCGATGTGGCACTGCACACCTGTCCACCGCCGTTGCTAAGTTAGCCCCAACTACGCTAAGCACAGGTACACACGCATAGGTACACATTCGTGTGGCCAAGACCAAAGCGGCGAGGAGCATGCATTGACACAACACAGTTCGTATGGGTGTGGTGTTCAGATCGATTCTGAGGTTTAGGAGGGTGGTGGGCGAATGTCTGTGTCCTGTTGTCACTTTCGCTCGTGATACAGCACTGTCGATCCACCTAGGTCAACACCCGTATCGTATCAGCAGTAGCGGTTGCGATAGTGGATGTGACAGTGGTGAGGATGTTCGGGTGCGCGCGTGCATGTTTGTCAACAAGGTAGGATTGAGTAGGGCGGGCAAAGAAAACACGACGTTCACTTTAGTTGTATGTAAGTACTTGCGCTCATGGCACGGACCTGCAAGGCGCAACAGTCCGCAAGTAGTTTGGTGGGAGAAACCAGCTGCGACACGAACAGACGAACTAACAACGAGCGAAGGAAAACTGGTTTTTTGTGTGTATGCGCTGTAGAGTCGGTTACACAGTAAGCTAAAAAGGGTGTTTGGGGATTTGCCGTTTGTCAATCATACAACCAATTTTTAGTTGCTTCTCGTGTGAGCTAAGGGCAAGCTGTGGTTTGGCGCAGTACACTTCAACAACTGTGTGTCAAACAATCTGAGCAACACTGGACTGACAGGGCTGCACACCCTATCTACGCGCAAAATCTCGGTCGTGTTTGCCAGCTCTGTTACAAGACACACGAAGCACGCGTACCGAAGAAATTCTACGAGTAGCAGCAATGGAACCGGAAGCAAGGGACGGAAACGTCGTTTGGCAAGTGTGCAGATAGTAAATCGGAGAGTCGATTCTCATGGGCAACTCTAGCTATATGATTTGAATTTCGGCATGTTCGAAGGGGGTGTGTTGAAAACAGTTCAGCTGTCAATCTTGACCAAAACACTGAGTTTTTGCTCAGTACCCTTAGTAAGTATGTATAAACTGAGCTAGAGCCTTTGAAGATGTCTGTTTAGGAACATGGTTTGGTTCTTCGGATTAATCCAGAAGAGTAGGAAACGTGTCCATAGTATTTCCCGTGTATTCCACCTCTGACAGGTTGTAGATTAAAAGTAAAACGAGGGCCTAACGTGGCTGAACCACCACACGCTTCCCACAGATTAAAATTTTCCGGACACTGTATATGGTGATTGCTGGGGATAACGGCACCTCGGAGTTTTCTGGACTGGCGGCGCTGGCTACACCTTTTATTTCGTCCTGTTTTTGTTTTGTGACATTTTCAAATAAAGTAATGAATTGATTTCATTAGTAGTGGTACTATAACTTTGTATATGATGACGATAATGATGACGATGAGGAGGAGGGGATTTGGGTGGTGGGGGTGATTGAGGATGAATAATAAAGAGGGCTGAAATCGGTCTCTTTTGTAAGGCCAACTGCACTTCATTGTGTACTATCCATTCCGTTGTGACATCCAGGGTAGGGACATTGCTCCTGACGTTAAATCGTAGTAAATCTTTCGAAAGATCCTCACTGAAATACAGTACATGCGCTCCTCATTCAAACCACTCGTGGTTCATCACAAACGAATGCACGTTCCGTAGTTTGGAAATTCAAGAGACAAGGTTAACTGTTATTTCTGGTTCGAGCTGGTGACACGTACTATACGGTGGGCAGCACTCGGGTCAGCACTGTCCATGTTTCGGAGTGGCGAAGTTGTGTGTGCCGTGAATACGACCCTTGAAGAAAGTGCTTTGGGCCGATTGCTCCGGTGAAGTGGATTGTATGCAGTGCATCACAACTCATAAACTGAGGTGTAGGTAATCAAACATTTGTACTCACTCTTGATTTTTTGGACAGCCTGTGATGTGGGGACATATTTGTCCCAGAAGTTGCTTCAGAATGTAGGAAACTCATTATTCACCGTTTATAACAGGGACTGCAGTAAATCCTGATTGTGATGTGCCCGGGTTCTACGTTATCAAACACTTATCTGTGTCGAAAAGTTTCGATCCATTAGATCAACCGGTCATGCACATCGTTTCTTTCAGCATTGCATTTAGGCCCTCAGTTTGTGTTTAGTAGTGGAAAAGCCGTAAAATGCTCTCATTCATCAAGACCTATGACGCACCTCGTTTGCCGTGAATAAATGGTGAAAACTTAACTTAAACTCGCGGGGTTTTCGTTCATTCCGGTTCCATTATCTCTCAATAACCCTCACAGGTGTTAGTCTCCAGTCAACTCGACCACTATTCTCCCAGTACATTTTGCGTGTGCCCAAGGAAGTTCGCAGAGTCAGTACCAAGGACGAGGCTGCCAACTGCTAAAGTAAGCATGGATTAGCGCAGCGATAAACTTAAAATACAGTAGCGCCCAAAATGGATGATGCTCCTTAGGAATGTTTGTTTCTTTATCCGCTAGGGGAGTACTGCATGTTAGGCGAACTTCGAGAAAGTTCACTCCATTTTTCTTTTCACAAGCTGACCATACCATTGCATATAACATCGTTAATAAGGAGTGGTAACTCATCATTACTTTCCATTGAACAGCACTAGAGTGAACTTGTACTGGTAATTCGGATTCCCCATTATCCCAAACGCAGTAACGGCTAAATTCGAGTATTTCTGGAATATTGTGTATATGGAGGAAAATTAGTTTGATATAATGAAACTCATGGATGTCATAGACAGCCTTTAAGGTGCACATCGTTGGACCACATTAAGAAAAGAGATTCGCTCGATCATCGTTTGAAACCTCCGTTCACAACAGTCCAGTAAGATAAAAGGGTGGATTGATCAATGTCTTTGATGTCTTTGCTTCAACACTACTCATAAGGTTGAAAGCCCACTACCGGCTTCGCCGTAATTTGGGACCTCATCAGGTAGACGTGGTACGTAAACGCATTTCCATTCACGTTATTTCTTACTTGAAGTCTCATTAATTTTCTCGTTGAGATCACTCCACTTTCCAAATTTCTTTAACTTGGATACGTCAGTGACCAATTTAATAACCCTGGAGTCCATGAAGGGCTCTAATTAACGTGCCAGAATATTGGTAGTTCGGGTGATCAGGTGACCGTTGATTTGTCCGCCGAGTTTGGCAAATGGTTTGTAAACGTTTCGTCACCAATCGAGGTAACATTATCAGTACGCACCTGGTAAACCATCAATAAATATAATTAAGAAATTAAGTTTCGGAACAATCGAAGCGAACTGTACCGAGTATGCACACTGCAAACTGGCTCTGTGATAACTGAAAGCAGCCTTGATCAGACACTTTTAATTTAAGGATAGTAGCCTCAAAGTTAGTTAAGAGCATCTCGGATACTAATGGAAGCTTTCCCCACATTTTTTTTGGGGGGGAGGATATAACTTTTGTGAAACTTACACTTCGCATTCATGGAAGCTAGTTGCTCATTGAGAAGTATCCTATGGTTGGAGTTATTCAGTTCACCAAATCTTCATTGGAAGACCACAACAGCGAATACCACAATGAGAAGAGATTCGTGGTGCTTACAGTTCACAAGATAAATGAATGGTTAGCGCCGTCGATAAATCGTGCTCGGAGCCCGTAAGCAACTACGCCTCCTGGGTTTTCTGCTAACCTTGACCCATTCACCATGGCGTTGGTACTGTATCTTGTCTTGGTGTGAGTTAATCGCACTGCTGAAAAACCGTCTGTAGTCAAACGGTTAAGTGTTCAAACTACTAGCTGAGATGTTGAGGGTTCGAGACTCGCGGATTTTTCGTGAGATATGCACTGCTTATGATTCCTAATAATGATTAAACAGTTTCAAAGTGTTTCTTGGATTCTCAGCATAAACTGGCTCCATTTGCAGGACGAAATCTCAGTTGAAAAGTACTAAAAGTCCCCTAACCAGTCCAGTGAATGCATATATCCTTGGCAAGAGGCTATGGTTACCAAGCGAAACACATTCATTTGCAGAGTCAGTTGGTATCAGCGCAAGAATATCGCTGAATATCGCGTTTATACTATTCACAAATGCTGGCTCATGTTGGTGTTATTTCGTTTGCGTACGACTTTGTGTTTAAATAGAAGGTAGGTTTGATGGGGTTTCGGAGCTACGCCCACTTAATTAGTTCCAAGAAACGTGAAACCGATATTGGGCTGTCGAAGAGGTTTCAGTAACTTTATGAGTAGTGTTATGCAATAAACTCCTGTTTATCACAGAGACCAGGCTCTGCAAACCAGAATGTAGAGTCGGTGGTAATCGGAAAAAATCGTAAATTTTACTTGCGGCAAAACCCATAAAGTCCAATCGTATGTAAATAACAGCCATTCTTTGAATGTAGCTTGGGCTCCTTTTTAACTTTTAAATCTAACGGGAACACTGAAAACACAAGCCCGACCGAATATATTTCCTAGTTTCCTTTTTGTCCCCATAGCTACCTGTTGTTTCGAACCACTGTGAAGAAATTCATCTGGCATAAAGTTCACAATTAATGGGTATAGTATACTCGCAAATTTGTAAATTGACAGCCTGAGCAACCAGGACACTGATTTCCGAACTGCTTTTGAGCGTTCCGGATTCTAGAAGTCTTTTTCAGACAACTCAGTTGACCTAGATGTTATTCGACACGGTTGCCCGAAACCGTTGTTTTTTCGCAAGTTCTTAAAGCAATTATTGATTGGGGAATCTTCAGTTTTGCAAAGCGTTTCGGAAATTACAAGGCAGAAACAACGAAAACAACAACCATAAAAACGGACATTGAGTTTACTAACTCGGAAATTGATCGGTCGAGATATTTAATGCTCTCTCCGATTTTCTAATTGTTGTCTTGTATTATTCCACGAAAACGTGTAGCCAGAGTAGTTTCACTAATAGCCGTCGACACAAATGTGCACACTGACCAGGTTTGCTCACTGCTGGGAGTCCTTCGTTGAGGTTAACAAAGTACTTTGGATTAATCTAAAACTTGATCTATAGTGACCGTCCATCAAGGATTCATTCGTTTATTCAATTCGAGCGGCCAAAACTTTCGGTATGTAGGTCCAATCATAGTATTCTGAAGGAAAATACTAAACCCGATCTTCCTCTTCTCACATCGTTGATAATTGATCATATATTCGTGGAAAGGTTGCTCTCAAGGTTTGTTACTCTGTCATTTTAATCCAGGGACATAGCGGCTTCGCGAATTCGCTGCTTAAGCGCAAGCTTGTGCACAGTGCAGTGTGTCGCAAGTTTTGATTAATGGATCAAGATGGGCGTGGGGGAGGGACAGTCTGATCCGGCAAATGAAGTAGGCAGAGGAGTGTATTTGTGCGATCTTCACCTCCACGAACACAATCGTGTAGAGAAGTTGATCAACCCACTTTGATTTTGTACGGTCAAAGTGCCCCGCCCTACCGTACTAGGAGTGTGCTGTTATCACAGCCTCACAAATGCATACACACACACGCTCGGTGGTTTTGTAGGCTCTTTATGGGTCAGTTGATCTGGGACATAGTGATCGTGTAAACACAAAAACGGTCTCTTCCAAAGGACAACACATCTCCTTTATTCACCACGAGGTGGTGCCGGAAGGGAAGTGGGTGTGTGGTACGACCGTGACGAACATCGCACGTCATCGATTGGGCTCGCGCACGGCACAGAATCCTAAATCTCCGTTTGACAAGTGACACAGCTCGGACACGAATCAACTTAACTCAGTGCGTTTGTTTATGCGATAAGCGAAATGCGAGTGTTGAACGCGATCGGACATCCCGTGGTGCGTGTCCCGCACAAAGCGTCGCATTCACATTTAGCCATCACACCCTTTACTCCCCCTCGGTATAAACTTGACCGCAAAGATAATGTTCCATTATCCTCACCTCAATAGTCTGATATCGCCTAATGCGTTTTGGGATCAAGGGGAAGACCATAGTGAAAAGAAATCGGTGTATAATTAACTGCTTGATCACCTGTCTTACCAGGTGATAGTCTGAATCCGTTCGCAATTTGTTGAAAGCTTGTCACCATTACCCATCAAACCCTGATGTGACCACTACAAAGAGGAATTCAATTAATGGATCCAAACTAGCAACATTCACTTGGGTCTAAGTTTTTTGAGTCAAGAAAATCCAGGCTATCCATAGGTAGCTCACGTCTTATCTTGACTGGGTTGTCACGAGTGATTTTGTTTGTTTAGATGTTTGTTCTGTTGAGAATTTTCAGTGTTTATCAAGACTCGCTCTTTTGAGATGTTGCTCATGTTGGGTTTGCAACCATTTAAAAGGCACATATAGTTGATTACTGTAATGCAATTTCCATCTTACTAGCTCCATGTATGGATCGTTCTCCCTCTCTCGCTCACTGTGTAGCCTTTCTAGCTTTGATTTAACCCAAAGCGTTGTTGTGATATATAAAATTTGGAGTTCGCATTGTAACCAAGCTATCAGTGCTCACGAGATTAATTGAACTCAGCGTGTATGTCCGCCAGTCCTTATCCAGTGAAATAACAACACTCCTATCCGTTTCGTTTTATGAGGGTTGTGACAGTATGTTTCGTGACCTGTACCCATCTCCGCAACTCGAGATTACAATCTCACACAGGTTGAACGTTCGGGATTTAGCAAGAGAGTCACTGTTAGTGACAAAAGATCGTGATGAAGTCGGATGAAGTCAACTTACATGGATTGGGTGGTGATTTGATCATGGAGTGGAGGTTGGCTGCTCATATAACACAATACAGACATGGGTCTCGTCATAACAAAGAACACGTCATTACTAGTCTAGGATAACTATAGAAACCTCAACTGATTTCTCTTTTCCGCTACTTGAACAGCAGGTCAAATGTTCATCAGTCTGACGAATGAAGTTCTCATTGTCAGCATGCTGATGTGTATGTAGCCTGTTGTCCTCTGTATCATTATGGAAAGGATGAAAATGCATGATTTTTTAAACAAAATAACTAGTCGAATAGTAACGCAACAAAACCGCTTTCTGTGACACAGTGATTTCCCGGATGGGTGACACCGAAAAGGAATTTAACAAACTCTCAAGTACCCTTAATAATTCACTGTTAACCCAATATTTCATTTCCTTTAGAGTTGATATAATCGAATGTTCTTGATGCACGCGATCTCGGTGAGCTACAACCGATCACGGGGAATTTATTGTCGAGAATCTGACAATCTTCGATTCAGTCCCCTATCTGCGACAAACCTGGCCTTCAACCAAACTACTAGTAACATTTACACTCGTGAGGATCTATCAATGATTCTGATCAAACACACAGCATTTTGACTTAGCACCTGTCCACCGTAGCATCCATACTGTTGTCAAATTCTTTTTCGGTTCACGCATACCCCGAAATATCTGAATCAGCATCATCAATTTGTTGGTACTAGCGTGCAGTCTAACCAGTTCATCGTACATTCTGTCCCGCAGTCGCACAGAGCACTTGAAAAGTTCATACAATAACAAAAAACAGCTCGTGAAACTCATCAACAGAATCGGAAAGTTGGGGTGAAGGACAGAAGTGTGAACAAGAAAATTTCATGCAACGTGCACCCATGGTACGTCATTCGCTCTTCGATAGTGAGTATGCGACAGCGGATAAATTCATCGACACTCGTCAGAAATGTTTTGAAAACTAATGTATATTTAGGTACACACACAACCTTTCAGTGCAGCTATGTGCAGTATAACCTAGGCATTCCGTGCAGACTCAGCAAACCTACTTAACCACGCAAATTGCCACACTAACTTCAGCTATTTTATGGATATCTGAAGCTTATTTACTGCGACTGTGAAAGGAATGGAGGCATGACCGCACCTATGCACACAGCGAGCAAACTTATGGTTTTTATAGAGGTGACATTCGATCACTGAAATGTCGGATCAAAAATTGTCACTTCGAATTGTGATGCTTTTGTCAGGGTTCTTCTTCTGCTAATAAGTAGGATTCGGTATGCTCAGACATGGTATGTGTGATTAAAAGATCAGCGAATTGGGAATCTATCGATCTCACGAAAGCTGTGCTTGGGTGGATCGATCAGCGCCCAGTGTATTTCCCTTTTTCTCGTGATGGCGTGCTGACCTATCGATGCAATTATCCAGAATGAGGGGAGAACTTTAGAATATGGGACTAAATAACGATCTGGGGGGCCGGTAGTAGGTATCTCGCAGGTACCTTGCTAATCTCAAATAGGTGACCATCTCAGGGCTCCAGTTAATGTAGGTGATAAACGATAAAACAGAAATAAAATAATTATTGTACGATTGGTGAGTACCGATGACTTAACCGCTACAGTAATTTTAGGCAAGATATTCTAATCAGTTATTTAGATATAAGTCGAATTTTCGGGATAAAACGGTGTCTTGTTCTTCAAACCCACTGATTAAGTTGGTTGAACATTTCACAATACAGTTCTATTTTCCTTGGTATCAAAGTGACAGTTCAAACTCGCGGTGAGAACACTCGTAACGGGCCTTCTTCTAGAAGACCGTTGAGTCATCAGTCATCAGTGAATTCATTCCAGATGGAGCTGCTCCTTACTCAACCTGTTACAAAGCTCAGCCAAATAGCTGATGTCAAAGTGTCAAAAGAACGCTAGACTCTCGGGAGGACATCACAAACGAGTGATTCAGCTGGATTCAGTCGAGTCTCTCGTTAAGACCGAATTAGTCTGTAAGTGGGTGTTTCGCGAATACATTGTGTGTTACCGTTAGAATCCCGACACGATTGTCAAGGTTAGAAAATTCATAAGGTCCTAGCCACTTTCGAATTAATTGGGGGATCTCATAACGGTTTTGCTAAGCACAGCTACTGATAACCACTTATTATAAACAATTCCCTGCAATTAGTGATAGACCCCTGAAACTTTCAGATTTCCACTTACTGGTAGCTCTCAAATCCACCTTTTCATAGCACTGAGGCAAAATACCTTTTAAGGCTCGTGTTATGGTGACCATCTACCAGAGTGAGTAGAACCCAAAGTTCGAAGTTCTCCTGGACAACGCTTGGAACTTATCGGTTTTATTGGATTTGGGCAGTAGGCATTCAGTCATGCGGTTCATTGGACTAATCGAATTTCTGGTGACAGCACTCAAAACAAAATCCACAACCGCAGGTGTAGAACGACCAGGAGAAGTTGGAAAGTGGAGTATATCTCTTGTTCCTTGAATTGCAGGTCCAAGTACGTATAACAGACGGAAAGGCAAACACCTCGGGGAGGGGAGGTGGAGGGAACCGCCTCTATCAAGCCTTCAGTGAATGCTGAACTACCTAGGGCGCTGCTCCTCATTATACACATGTACATTCGATGCACAAACTCACTGTCCAGTAATCGAAGGTTGGCAGTGCCGTTAGTGAGTTACTTATGGAACTCCCAAAGTGGGCCACGGCTGATATTGTCTAGATGCACAAAAGACACCGTGCGATGTATGTAACTATACCAAAAGTCGCCGATGTTGTCTAAGGCCAATAGATTTTGAAGCTACGTGCTTCGAATCACCTAAGAACCTGTTCTTTTTAAGTCAGATATGATCTATCCATTCAGAATATTACCATCTGAAAGTGCAAACTATTGCATCATAGTTGACAGGGTACCGTGAAACCACTCTCAAAAGAATGGGATTCCAGGACTTATGGGTAACTGCCCATCCGATTTGTGTCAATCTTCCAGAAAAATTATTGGATATAACTTTGAATAGATCAGAGTTATGAAGTGGGAACTTACTGGAAACATTGATCCCCCGTCAGATTTCAGTTGGCAGCCCTGCAAGGCACTTGTTTGGTTCAGATAGTCCATTGCCTCGGGATTCTTGGTCAACTTTTGACGTCGGACTGCCACCGGTGGTCGTCCACGTTGTCCAACAGGGCTGCGAGAATGTCGGTTACCACTGAGCGAAATTCTTTGTAGGTCTCCCTGTGAATCTAACTGATCTGTTTCTTCATTGGAACTGCGATTATCTGCAACAAGGTGTCGAGTGTTTCCTCCCTTAGGTCTGCTCACACGACGTTGTAATTCTTCTTGTTCAGCAATATCACCATGGCGACTTTTTAGATGGTTCAGCATTGTCGTTGTTGTCCCCGATGCGTTGAATGCAAGTTGACTATCACAGAGGATACATTGCGTTCGACTCCGATCAGTTATTCCGGAGGCCAATTCGGGGTGATGGAAATATTTCCAAACGAATGACTTTTTGGCACATGCTTTGGGTGTACCGGTGGCAGTTTTCGGTCCACGTGAGGATTGCTCAGCTCCCCGTGAAGCGGTTTTTATCGTCACTTTCAGCGCTCGATCAGGCAGTGATTCGACGTCTTCAGTACAGTTGATTTTCATCGATTCTAGGGTTGTTTCCTTGGATAGACTAGAATCATGGTCAAATTCAGTGGTTTGTAACTCTCGTGGTTCTAGGTTTTCTTGATCCACGGACTTCGAGCACTCTGACCGTGCTTTGTAGAATGGGAAGTCGGGAGAAGAGTGGGATTCATTGTCTGCCTCATCATCATCGTCTGCTCCAGGACTACTGCATATGTATAATTCTTGTACGCCACTGGCTCCGCTCCTATCTTTCTCCGAGTCCAGTAGAGCTTCGCTCTCAATCTGGAAATCATTTACCGTTGACACTCCACAGGGTGACCGTAGAGATGTTGGCAACACTTGTGGTTCCATCATCCCCTACCGAATGGCAGATAGCGTAAAAAATTCGTGTAGCGTGTTGGTAAGATTGTCGGCTAATGCCCGCTCAAGTTTACAGATTGCTTTAATTGTTGGCACAGGTCGCCTGTCCACCCTTAATGCGATCACGCCTGTAGTGATACACTAGTTCAAACAGCGGTCAATCGGCTAACTGATGTAGGTGTGCGAGCGTAAACAGTGTATTGTCCGCCTGCTGTCTCTCTCACCATCTCTTCGCATTCTTTCACTCTCAATGTGCCTGTGTGCGTGTGCCGGGGGCGGTTCGGCGATAAGCGAGTCCACCCACAAATTCTGTCTACCCCCACATTCGCACCTGCCTCGAACATCGACGAATCACATTGGACGAAAGACCGAAAGGCCAACACAGGCAAGCGTGATTGGCAAGATGAGCTGCACATCTGAATGGGGGTGGGAGCTTACAAAACGAGCAGCGGCATGGCCTATGAGCGACCCACGTCACACCCCTGTCGAGCCACTTCAGCAGCAGCTGCACATGGCCTCAATCGATCATGCGAGCTGGGTTCAGCTAGCCTGTCTCGACCCCTGTGTGAAATCGAGAAGCTGATTGGCCCATCACTTTGAGTGGTGGTTTGGTGATTGGCTGATCCTACGTTACACTCGAATTGGCTGTCCTTTGTTGTCAGATCGGCCCATGGCTGTTAGACCTGCGGAAGGCTGTGGCAATAAAGCGCATGAGGCAATGTACGCGAACGGTTTGCTTATCAAGGCAGGTTGTGCTGGAACGGATGAGTACGAACGTTTCTGTGATACAAAACATGTTTGCTTGGGATACAGCTGCACATTAACAACCGATCCGAATGGCTTCTCTGTTTTCATTAACTAGTGCCGGAGTATGCAGAAAAAATCACTTCTGATTATTGTTTGTCTCAAATGGTATATGTCATATGTGTGAGAATGTCTGCGTTAGTTTGTCAATAAGAAGTAAGTAATCAAACCTCTGCAGTAGTTTAAGTTGAATGAACGGTTGAAGAGGGAGTAAACATAAAATGGGATCATTTTCAGTCAGTACGTGGAGGTTTGCAAACTTAAAAATATGAGACAACTTTGAAAAGCTGGTTAAAAAGAGAAAGCTTTCCTCTCACTTGCTAGTCTAGACTTGCCACGCAGCAAGCTCATCTGATTGTCCTTAAGAGGAGCCAGTATACAATGTGGTGGTCTCTCTTAAGTATGGGGTGCTAAATTAAGTTCAGGCCACCCTACAACCGTGTTTCCTGTTATTATGACTGACGACTGATCCAGGGGATAGTTGATTCCTCCGAACCTTTTCCCGAGGGATTAAGTGGAGACAACGTCCGACAGCACTGAGGGTTCAAAGCCAACGTACATAGACAAAAATTGTTTGAGTGAGTCGCAAAAAGGCTTTGGTTAGGCTCACTCATCGAGGGATCAAAACGGTTCACAAATAAAACTCCCTGGTAATCTAATATCAGGTTCAGAATGAGCACGTTCGGTGCCTAACTGCCAGGCCACCAGAAGGAAGCACGAGGGCTCGGATACTGCCAGGTTGCCCAAGCCTAGATAGGGGAAGTCGAAAGGCAGATGTCGGGTTCGAACCACGGATCATCCGGTTAGTAAATTCACACTTTAACCACTGAGCCATCTCGAACCCAATGGGCACGTTATCGTAGCAGTCATCGTATCGTCGTCGGCGGCTAAGGTATTCGAACATCATTTATTCATCCGCAAACAAACTGTAATTAGGCGTTTTTCATATGAGCTCCTGCTGCGATCTGGTAGACGGGATAACCACTGATTCCCCGCATTAAAGAAGATCTACTTGAATTCAGTAGCGAAGTTTGTTCTTACCACCTGTCCACGGTCAAGAATGCGATCACTACCCTCCAATCATAGGTTTTGTCAGTGATCAGTTTATGATCAGCAATGCCCCACCCTGTTGTATGATTTAGGATAGTTGTGAGATGGACGTAACTTGCCAGTCCTCATGTTCCTGTGAACTGACGTTCGAGTTACTGATCAGTGTATTTACAATTCTGATGCACTGTTTGGTAAATGGTGACTAATCAATGCTATCTGTAAGTGGGCAACCTTGAGAGTATGTATATTTTCCGTCCAACCTGATTCTGACCGTAAGAGGTAAGTTATATGGGATGGTACCATGTCTAAGGCATTTATCAGTCCTAGGATCAACAAGTTACATCCAAAATATCAACGACAGCTTATTTGAAATTAAAAATTCAAACCCAGATTTTGTCGGTTTACCAGCCGTTATTTCCAAGGGCATGCCGTAAGATGTTTCAATCTTACCACGTTGCGCTAAAAGCAATATAAATTCTATTGATTTGGGTGGTGGAATCCCACAATGAGTCACCCAGAATGGGAGCTACAATGGATAAGGGGGTTTTACGCTTTCAAAAAGGAGACTACTCACAAGGTTGCTGAATATCGTACGAACTGAAACATGGAGCGGCCTTTGTGCAGCACATTCAGTTGAGCCTCCCATGAAAACCAAATTGATATGCAAATGAGTGTATCTGTCGAGATTTTATGCTGTTCTGCGGGAGAGGGCGGACTCTCATCAAGGGTATTGTATGGGATCCAGTATCGTTGGAGCAGGTGAGGAGGAAAATGCAGAAAAAGTGAGAATTTTTATTGTTTGATTCTTTAAACAATGTTTAAGCACCAGTGGGTTAAACTGAGCCCAGTTTGAAAAAACTGGGCTAGACTGGATGCTGTCCCCTTTCTGACTAACTGTGTACTACTAGTTTCTGAGGTGAGAATTTCTCTTATTATTGCTTTTTGTGAATCCACCTGTTTTTCCATGCTTCTCTCTTGGCTGATCTCCCCATTTGGTTAGGCAGTTCCGGATTCGACAAAAAAGAACTGTCTGCCAGAAGAAGATCATTTCTAAAATCAATATGAGGATAAATCTCTTTGCAGGAATCCCGGGAATTATACGGCTGCATTCATATTTGGCCCGTGGTGGTTAGTGACGGTCAAATAATCTGGAACTGTATCAGTTGAAATCGGTTGAGTCTTCCCGAACTAGGCCAGTTCCTTCTTACTCAGAGCTCAGGACGACAGAGCGAATCAGACGAATAAATCTGCCTGTGGTGCCATAATAATACACTATATAGCATACGAAGTTTTACAGTCTCCTTTTATGCATACGATACAAGAAGCTGTCCGTTCGGTGGACCACCAACTTTCGATTAATACAGATTCTGTAGCATACGGAACGGGACCAAAAACTTCACTAGTTTGAATCAGTGCTAGTCCAACTGCTTTGACACGGATTCAATCTGAAACGTGCAGTTTGATGTTGTCGACAGAAGGTCGGACTCATATGCTGCATCTGATAGTCCAGCCTCTTCGTCATGTAAACAGCGTTTTAGGGATACTGCCATCCTCTATCAGGGAAGGGAGTAAAAATCCTCCATCATTCATGGCCATCGTGAATGCCTGGATTGTGGATGGACGAAAGTGGTGTAAAACCAACTTAAATGGGGAGATAGTATTTTATTCGGTTGGACATTGACTTTAGTATATTTCACTAAGCATGAGTTCACAACTGTCATATCATTTGTTAAACGACCATCTTTGAGTATATGTGGGTTTGAGCATGTTCATATCGGTTAACTGTCATTACGCGTCGAGATTTTGGGGGTCAGCAACATTTTGAAGACTCCGAGTTCACCATATGTTCATGCATAAGAACGTCTGATGTTTGAAGTCGATGAGGTTATCGGGTCAACATCACCGATGCAAGTATAGGCTATACACTCACCGGCAAAATGCGCTCTCCGACAAAGTGACAGGCTTGCAAAGATCAGCTTGCATTCAGCCTACCATTCATTATCGCCACAGCTAACTTGACTCAGACGCCAGCGGCCACCTGTCCTCGAGCGGTCGAATGAGTGTTGTAACGTGTCATCAACTCAGAGTTAATATTTCACCTAAGGACAATCCACATGTAGGCGGGCTTGAAAGCAATCTCCGTAGGTGGTGACCCGGACACAGATATTCTGAGCTGCGATTAAGTGAACTCGGTTACTGTGCATGGTTGTACACAAGGTAGTATTTTGCCAGCAGTTTAAAAATCTGTACTGAAAACGTTTTTCGCTCCTGTTGCATCTAACATACATGAGAATCACTGAGTGATCTTCAATTCTAGTTGTGCAGGCAAGTCAAGACACGCGATCATCCGTTGTAACCTGGAGACACCAAGATCCACACAGTAAAAGTTCCCTACGTAAAGTGGTCCTTTCAGAGACGCTGGTACTGCTGAGGGTTAATAGGAGATCTACATTCAAATAATAACGTAAGTTCGGCAAATATATTGTAGACCAATGAATAGGGACCAACCTGCATAAACTGATACTGGCTATCGCCGAAAGTGTGGTGATAATGGTCACAAATGGACTTCACGGAAAAAGCCAGTACGGTTACCCTAGAGGGACGCAAAGGCGCCTTGCGTGGCGAGATATAACTTTCTATCTTCCTAACTTGTTCATCTTTTGTGGCGTTGGTTGTTTACACCAGTTTTAACTTTCGAAATGGGCTATTCCATCAATTCGTGCCTCTGCCGTTCTTGAAATATTACTTGTTTAGTCCAGTCCATTTCAAGGTCATGAGTACCACACATTGCTGCAATTACGTGACTACTTTTCGCTGTCGTATCCTAATGATTGATTCCATGGAGTGCTGGTATAAGATGAAACAGCACCATTTTCAAACGCTGCGGAAGAACCGAGTTGGTCAGATGATAGCTCTGAAGAATACAGGTTACACCGATTGTATCCAGAAATGTTCGTTCACCATAGGGAGTACTTTTGTGCCAAGCAAGCTGGCTTCGTGCTGATCTTGATGGTGCGGCAATCGCACTTGATGCTTACGATATGTTTCTTGTTGACTGGCCGGTTGAATTCCGCAAAAGAATTGGCGTTGTCACCAAATAATTTAACAGGAAAGGTTGTCGAGCAAACATCCGTCTGGGATCAGGTTCAGTGTGCATCAACTGCCTAATCATTGAACAAAAAGCGCGACTTCTAGGTAAACACTCATTCAATCGTAACTGCAAACATATACATCGCCCTCAGTAATCAGGTGTCCAAATTAGCGCATTCCTTTCATCCCGAAGTAATTGCCTATTGGGACATTACTGGGTATATCGTAGCAGGTTTCTGAAGAGATCAAACCTTTCTTGCTAAACTAACTTGGTTCGAAGAATACAGTGCTTTCATCACAAGACCCGACGCCCAGCTTGACCGCGCCGATAACTTGGCTACACACAAGGACACCTTATCCGGCTCGTCTGATCACTGTATTCTGACTTTCCCCCAAAGGTTGACCACAAATGGAACCATCGTACTGCCATTCGATTAGTTTCGTGGGTGCTGGCCGGCCTATAATATCAGCTCACTACGGACGATGCTTTGTTCAATGGTGATTCCGTCCTGTAAGTGAAGCCGGTTTATCCTGAAAAGCCGAGAACCACTGTACAGCCGTTTTGCTCTCATTGGCTCACTGCTGATGATTACCAATAGGAATAAATCACCTATACAGTGCTTCTAAGCTTTTCAGCGTAGAGCAGCTTCGCTTACAGGACGAACTATTCATTGAAAATTCACACTACCAGTGCTTTTATAGACGGATTTCGATAATCCCAGTCCAGCAGTAACTGTAAGTACCTGGCCAGCTGTTACAACTTTAGGTTCAACCTACGTTTTCCTGCTAAACCACTCAAATCTGGCACATTTTCTTCTCTGATGGAAGAAGGCAATCAGAGCAGGCGAACAAAATCCCGTTCCTGATTGCCGTAGGTCAAAGATGTTCGAGCGGAGCAGAAAATCTGAATGACCTAGAAATTCAAAAAATGTTTGTCAGCGTTTCCCACAAATTGGCGTAACTGTCCATTCCAGACACAAAAAGCATGTTTTTGACCGGCAGAAATGTTTTGTAGAATTGCATCAGATTTATTCGTCCGTTTATTAGCCGTTCCCAGGCTATTATTGTGAATTTGGTTGCTTCATTCTTCCTCAAGACGACTTTTTATAACCTTATTTAAGCTTTTAACTAACCGTGATGGAACATGGCTGAGTTCTCGTGATGACTGGACACAGCTGAAATTCAGCTGAAGAATAACGTAAACGTGAGAATCAGGTGAATATCGACCGAGTTTCCTGCCAACACTAACCTAATTGGCAAAGGAATGCTTATCGCAACACAAGTACAATTTGGTATTCAAGCAGGAAGTGAGGTTCATGATGAAGCCCATGAGAGGCGAAGGCAGTAGCGGGCTATCCAGAGTTTTCGTCGTTCTCTAGCTGGGTCCACTTAGAGTGCGCGCGACAAGCTCACGAAACCGAACGCACCGACTACGACTTCCTTCGTCTTAAATCGTCCTTCTTCACTGCTTCCGAGATCAAATGTACATCGCACGTACGACCTGAAGACAGGAACCTCGGGCTGCTCACGGCTATTTAGGTTTCGACCTATAGCTGTGATATTGACACTCCGTTGTTCCTGCCTGTCACCGGTTACCAAGGCGAATTTGATCCATTGAAGTACCACTGACTTGGTCACCAGCCACTTAACTCTTCCTGGCCTCGTTTGAAATTTCGACCAGTCAGTCTAATGGCGTTAGCTGTCTATATAGACAATTCAGGTTTTGCGCAACATCCTGTTGGAGTTTTCATAAAGGAAACTACTCACAAGGTTGCTGAAAACTCTTCGACAGCCTACGACCGGTTTCGTCCTTCTTGGGGCTTATCAGGTAGGCGCAGTCTCCGAGTTTCCGTCAACCTTATGTTCTACTTGAACCCAAATTGGACTGATTTCGACCAAATTGATATGCAAATGAGTGTATTTGTTGAAATCCTGATGGAGTATTTAAACTTATATGGTTTGTTCGGAAAACTGGACGGATACCTCATAAATGTTGCTACTTGAATCAGAACCATCACTGCAATAACTTTAATGCCGAGGGCATTCATAATTTGAATTTGTCACCCGGTGATCAAAGGAATGACGGCGAAGTTCAAACGAAGTGTTCCGACTCTTGCAAATGTGAGATCCGGGAGATCCACAGTGCTGTAAAATCAAGGGAGTGTACGTTAGCCTGTGATGATCGCGGTCATCAATCCTCTGGCTCTAACAGCGGCAGTATTTAAAAAGTGGATACTTAACATGAAGTTTTTCGTTTGTTCTTCTTCGACCGAGACTAAAACTAGCCATATCGACAACGGCATTTTGATGATTGCGCATCTGGTTAACAGGTTTGGGACATTCAGAGAGCCTGATCAGCGGATGAATAGTTACACTGTTCCATCGAGGCACCTGTCGAGCCTCTGAAAGGGCCTGGGGATAACAGAAGAACCACACTATTCAAAGATTAATATGACAAACTGCTTACATGCCCGCGATGTGGGAAGTTGAATCCAAAATACAAGCAGCCACAGGTTTCTAGTGAATCAGTCAGTAGTTTTCGAACAGAGGCTTGATGTGTCTACTAGCCGTATATGTATACGTATATATACTCCCAAAGAATGACACCTGCTCAACTCCCGAATGTAAAATGCTAATCAGACGGCGTCACTGATGGAAGATGGAATACAAACCAATGCTTTTCCGTAAAGGTCCTCCGTTTTACCCAGCTGCCAGAAAAGCAGAGCCACAATTTACGATGGACTAGGAATGTGCACATCTACTGCCTCCGTTCGCTATATCAGGACATGTGGGACGATGTCGCCCACTTCAACGAACAAACGGATAGTTAACCCTGCATCATTGTTTCCAACCGATCAGGGGTAAGCCGGGCCAGTCAACCTACTGTTCAGCGTTTCCATCTCCTAATCACGTTGACTGTCTCCTCACCTCAAACTGTGCACTTCAGATGTTTCCGATCTCTCGGCCTAAGCCCATCTAACTCGTCTGTAACCTGTTCTTTTCGTATCTTTGGACAAAATTGTCTTCACAATACACGGTTTACTGTCTCAAAAACCTGTTTTACCAGCCAGTCAATTGCTTGAAAGCGAAACTAGACAACAGGAGCCATGAATGTCGATTTGAAGTGTGCAGCTCGTTGAATAAAAAAACAAGAACGACAAAGTACCTCACCCTTTTCATTGTTCCTAGCATTTCGGTTCTGCCATCGGCTGTTCAGATGGGTAGCGAAATTTTGAATAGGCTTGCACTCACACTGATGCACGCATGTGCATGCGTACAATAATACCAACTGACAACTAGTAAGGGTGATGAAGTGGTTCACTCAATCATCAACATCATTATTCGCAGCAGCAAATTTAGTACTCGCATCCACACCACCATGAGTACCTCCTTAAAGGAGGGCTTTACACCACAATCCTCAGACGCATAAATCCGGACTGAACACGTATGCACAGGCACCAGGGCGTTTTCCGCCTGGGTGTAGGTAACTTAGCCGAAAAAATTGTCTCGTGTAACTTCAAATTGATCTTTACAGTGTGAATGTCTCCAACAAAGCGATTTACTCGAAGTGTGTGATGTCAAGTGCTAACTTCAGTAAGTGATCGATTATGCAGACAATCATCTGGATGAGGTGTGGTTTACCTGTTTCGTGGGAGACTGTGTTTATGCGGTGGAAAGGCAGTTCGACTTATCATACGAAGTAGGCATAGAAGTGGCACAGCAATATTGTATTAGTGACAAGCAGTAGTAAACACTGGGTGTTTAACACAGCATTATGTCATGCAGCATCCAAGGTAATTCATCGGACCTAATTTACAGTAGGGCAATTACAGTGAGTGAATCTCTTACGGTATTTCCTCAAGGGAGACCAGCTGTGGAGGAACCACTCGTTTAAGACAGTCCACAAAGCTGTTGTAAGAGAGGTACGAGGTCAATTTTTACTGCGACTCACGACTCAGACATGATCCACTGTATCTTTCTGGTGACCTGCTTTGTTCGAGTGATGAGGTGTGCTGTATAGCTCGCAACAGCCCGAAGTGGTGAGCACTGGACATGAGTATTACTTATGATGTTACCCTATCCAAATGAGACAATCCCAATCGGTAGGAGACGGAGTCGGTGTGAGTTTGTACCACTTCTTCAGGGAATTCACATTTTTGGGCCCCCATGTGATTTTCATTGAAAAGCACATCTCACTCCTTACAGTTGGGTACAGAAAGACTTGTAATAGGATGGAGAAAATAATACCGGTAACCAATGTTGTATGATTGCTGATTGAGGTGATTATTCAGCCTGCCAAATTTTTATACACGTTTTCTCACCAAGCGAGGTTATGATTTACTGATTCGCAACTATATTACAATGCCTTGATGATGTCACTGCAACAGGTGGTGAAACGTGTGCAGTTACGTCGCCAAACTCAATGAGCAACTCGGCCTTGAAAGTCGGAAATAACTACCTTTTAGTTAATGGAAACTTCGTCCTGTAGGTGAAGCCAATCTATACTGAAAACCCCAGAAGCATTGTACAGCTGTTTCATCCTGAATAGGAATCATCAGCAATGCGCATCTCACGAAACTTCAGGGTGTCTCAAACCCGCGACCTACAGGCTAGTTGTTCGAATACTTATTGTTCGGTCACAACCACCAACCAACCTATAGTGTTACAGTTCTATTCCATCTCCAAATGCTCACCCTCAAGAGAGAAGGCAAGTGACCGATTACTGAACTATTAGCCTTAGTATACACTCAAATGTATCCAGCAGACGAGCGGTCTGCACATTCAGGTTGGGAGAAAGTCATTAAATATGACAGATAGTAGATTAAATGCAGTTTCTGGTTGCTGAACTAGTGAGTGACTGAACAGTTTATTGGTATCGGTCATTCTGTCAGATATCTGGCTTCACTCATGCTCGACAATGTTCTTGAATCGGTGCACAGCGTAACCTCGTTGAGTAGTGTCCATTTAGTAAACTGTTCAGCGTAGCTATCGGTTTATAGGAACCACTTTTGGGCATGTTTATCCAAGTCTGTTGAAGATTTTAGGACCCTCCTCCGAAGACTCATATATAGGGAAAATGCAGTTCAAAACATCATGATATAAGTTTCCAACTGTTTTTTCGGAAACAAGCCAGATACACATGGTAGTCTGAGGTCCTTTTGTAGAAGAGGATTTGAGCAAAAGCGTTAAGCAACCCGACGGGTACAGTAATGTTGACCAGAAACTCACATTGATCGCTCAAACAGTAATCTTCACACAAAAGTGGGTCGCATGTTTGGACAAGATCTGAACTAATTCCCAGCCCTGTATCTTGCTTGGCCTCTTCGCTACAGGTCCATTTTTACCTTGCAGCACTGGCCAGTGTGCACTTTTAGCTTACAGCCCTCAACATATCGATCGTTCCAATCCAGCCCACTGTGTGTCGGCGCTGCTGGCTAAAAGGTGCACGTGAAAGCCTTTGGTGCAGTAACCTGCAAGTAGTGTGTTTGATGTTCACGTCAGAGCGCTTCTCGGGTGAATCACCCAACGGGTGAGGTTTGCCGATTCTCAAGGTTGTGTGCAATTCGGCACTAACAGACTACTCAACTACAGCAACGTTCAGCTGTCCCATTCGGTTGCACTTTACGACCAAATTCAGCCAACTTTCACGCTTACAAAGAGTGAATTTAGGTGGCACGATGAGGGTGACTGGAATGTTGGTTTGAAAGGACATCTTTTGGCGAAAATGACTAAAGGTAGTGGAGCTTTAAGAGAGACCATAACGGGATCGTTGACGCAGGTGTAAACGTATTTACAATCCTCACAAGAATTTTATGCCTCAGCTGCCACAATGAGCAGTCCCGTCTGGTTGGAATGTTTTGGTTGATTTTGGTAATTCCAAGGTCTGTCAGCAAGGATGTGGTTTGAGATAGGTTACAAAACCGGACAGTTATTGCACTGCGCTGTCAGGCACAGGTCCTTTGCGTCGATACTGATGCAATGCGGTTGTTCGGTTAGTGCACTGGTTAGCAACTGGTTTGGTGCCTACTCAGCATATCCATGTCCCATTTTCTAAAGTGGATTTTTACGCTGTACAGTTTACGAATGGTTCATCCTCACAACACATCGCATTGTTCATCCACGCTGTCAGCCAACATTGGCAGTTGGTTGCGGGAGAGAGCAAATGACCACTGTTATAAAACCTTCACACTAACATGCTTGTGAGGCTTACAACCTAGAGCAAAATTTGTCAACATTGAGCAACAGAACTGTTGGTGCCAAAACATGAGGTGGTTTATTCCTAGACCAAAGCAGTTTGTACTGTTTTCAGTAACTTCATAGATGAGCACCTCCTTGTTTCTTCCCTCGTACAATTATTCTTTCTATCAGAGATGGTCGAAAAATTGCAATTCCACATGTAGTTAGTGTTCTTGAAAGCGTCTATTCTTTCTCTAAGCCAGATTGACGGCGTTATTGAGGTATGGATCAGGTAGTTGACAGCGAGCGCTTTGCTTAATAATTTTATGCCAAAGAAGATCGATAAAGTATTGAACTTATTCAAAAGGGGACAAGCTCCACTGTTCACGCTGGTGCTAATGCAGAGATGTCTCTAGGTTTTGTAAAGCTCTTACGCAGCTGACTTGGATGGGTATGTGTTTTTGTTCAACCAACTTACATTGCTTTGATCATGTTATTCCAGTTTAGTTAGCCGACAGCAATTGTTCATGATTTGAGTATAGTAGAGTTAAATCAGCTTTCATTCACAAGTTCGAAGAAGAAGTAATGTTGAACAGCTCTTGTAAACTGAAGTGATGTTAAAGGGGGATGCAAGCGAATCATTTGATTCTGATATTCTTCAACCATTACGGTTCATTTAGACCGATATTTAAAACAAACAGTATTTTTTGATGGTATCTTGAAAACAAACTACTAATAAGATCGAAGGGATTTCGTCCATAGCCTACTACCACATTCGTCTCGCTGAGCTCATCAGTTTGACCTTGTCCAAGTAGTTTGAATTTCGACCTAACTGGACTATTAGATGGCTTTTGTGCAGCAGATTCCGATAGAGATGTTTTTTTTTTAAAACGAGAGATCTTTTTGAGTCGTAGTCTAACATTACCTCACTTTTCAATTACTCGTTTTGCTCAATAAATTCAGCTTGCTTATTTTCGTAGAATGGCCCAAACTTACCGGGAAAAAGTTTGGATCAGTACAATGACATTCTTGACTGCAGTTGCATACCAGTTAGTGCATTACATAGTACTCGTTCATAAGTGTTTTGTCCAAAATAGCACACTTCGATGTGAGATCCGTATTAACAGACTACACTGCTTATGTTTGCTACATATGGCACGAGGAGCTGGGTTTAGAAGGATAGTTTTTTTCATGGTCTGAGAGCATTTGATAGAATTACGAGCAGGCCCAGCTGGAATCGGCTCTCCTTTTTGGCAGTGTGTGGCATTATCTCTGTCTCGCTGCTTTTTGAACTCATAAATATAACTGTACAGCGCACATTAGCCGGTCTCGACCAGTGCGACTGTGAACGGGTGCCACTCAGTTGAAGTGAACTTACTAACTGACCCAGCTAGATGGAGTTTGTTCGCTTCGTGTGAAATTGTGGGCACTCGTAAAAACTGGGCGCAGCGGCATAGGACTAGGGATTCCCACAGCATCAACCAGTGTATGAAAGCGCCTAAAAAGAATCACAGAAACCCTTGCGTCCCGATCGCCTCGCAAGCGCGTAGGCCTCGCACTGTACCGTTATCTGGATGTTTGAACTCAGCGTCAAAAGGAGGACAAGAATCTAGTTTCGGATGCCAAAATATACTTGCAGTTCAACTTGAGCCAGTCTGCTTGGCTGAGACACTAAATAAGATGTATGGCAACGTTGTGTAAGAACCTTACGTTTAACCAACAGACAATAGTTGATGTAATCATTCTCGACCAGAATTAAAGGAATTTTCCAGAAGCGAAATGCTAGTCAAGAGTTTTTATGGAAATAACATATGAGGGAAGCCGTAGTCGGTCATGCTGATGATGCCCTCTTGATATGGTCCAAATCAAAAAGAAATAATAATTCGTGTACTGATGTAGAAATTCTGAGGCTTGAAGTATTCCAGTTCTTCTGTTCTTTTCAGCAATCTAGACGATGTTGTTGAATTCGCTATCCGAAAGTGGAACCTACCTCATGTTGTAAACGGAAGTGGCTCGGAAGCGGGATCAGGTGCGCTAAGTAACTGTGAGAGGCTTTACAGTCACCGACGTCTGACAATGATATCCTCGAAGCTCCCGTTTTACAACACAAAGTTCCACTAGGTAAGGAGCTTTAGAAAAAACAGGCTTGTTGTTTCACAAACTTGCGAAGCTTTTGGAGGAAGAAGTCATTCCACGAAAGAAACAGTCGAAATGAAGGACTCATTTCGTACAAAAAACACCGATATTATTACCACTGTTGTAGGACAAGGGGATACGACAAAATGGCTGTCTTCAGTTGACTTAATACTAGGAAAATCTGATTAATACTGGCCCCATCTGAGCGAGTCGATTGTATCAACAGTTCCTCATAAAGCAGATGTCATTTAGAAGTTTTACGACAAATCGGGTGCTGTGAGAAGCCTCAGTTTGAAACGAAAAGGGTTGGTCAGCTTATCAAGTTGGCATTGGATAGCCGGTGCACGATCAGCCTGACTACCACGTACGCAAATCAGCGGTCATGACCTCAAACCCATCATCAGCTACTGAGTGCCGACAGCTTAACTTGTCATCAGAACAGAACATGCTGAAACAAGTTCATCGGGTCGAATCACCAAATCAAGTAGGCAGCTAGCTTGACCAGGTCAACTGTTTGGGCAGTGTGTGAGCTCAAACGGTGCAGCATAGCCTCAATCAAGACCAGTTAAAGAGGTCAAGCGTCAGCAACGTGACAACCTTTTTACAAAAAAATACCTGTGTATACGTATCACAGACTCAAAAACGAAATTGTTCACACAGGATGCGCGTACACGGTCAGACATCAAAATTGGGTTAAAAGCTAGCGTACGTGTGCAACTGACCCTTTGAGCATTAGAGCCTCCAAGCATCTGAGCAATAATGAATATAAAAAGCTACACGTTTCATCTTGTTTAGAAGCCACGGCTACAAACACTTACTGTTTAGGTCAGTTGAGTTAGATACATTTGTGAGGTTGGGGTCGGGAGTGGACGTACGACCGGACTATTAATGGCAAAGTATGAATTCAGGTCATTAGCGAGCTGTTCATTGTAAACTTGATGGATTTGAGAGAGGGAGAGAGCAGATGGAAGCCAGTCTGGTGTAAAATAGAATAGGATGTTGGTGATTCGCTCCCGACTAGTTCTCTTCCTGTCCATCAGTAATTTACCCGAAACATTTCGACCAACCTCCGAACCGACGGACCACAGTATAACCTCATTGACAAGAGGACGACGCAAGCAGATCGGAATGTCGTCTTTGCCCAGTCGATAGTGATTAGGGTAGGTTGGTAGATAGAATCTAGACAAGCAGTACGTCTCCGTAATAACTTACAACTCCTTAAGAATGCTTCTATTGATTGAGAACATCTATAGGGCGTTGGCATGCACGAAGACTGACTTTACTAGACATCAAGTTAACTTTCTTTTCGGAGCACCCTGGGGTTGATTTGCAAGTGGAGCAAGGCTCCATAAAGCATCGCTCTATGAACCAGTCAACACTGATTCAAGTGATCTGACCTGTGTGGTTGAAGATTTAAATCTTTTTGACAGCTAATGCGATTTGCATTGTTGGTTCATCAGGATGAAACAGGTTTCTTGACTGGCGAGCAACACTTGATAGGATTGTTTTCCGGTCAGTAAGTGTGAACTCTCATCATCCTATGCACCGCTGTTACACGGGTTAAGCACAGTTAAACACTGATAAGTTGAATAGCTGATGCCTTTGAGAATTCGTGGTTGCCTCTCCCTTGTTTTGGCATTTAAGGGTCTGGCGAATATGGTTGAGTTCTGGATGTGGACTGCAAAACCGAAACAAAGAGTTATCAATGAATAAATATGTCACATAAGATGCGGATGCATACTGTGAGGCCAGTGAATCTTACGTTGTAAAATACGATATTGCAGATTTGACTTCAAAGCCATTGAAACCCATGACGGAAGCTTACGTCTGGGAAGCCAATAGTTTTAGTGTGCTTTCCAGGGCAGCTATGCAACATCTTGTGGGATGCTGTCCACAGCCGACATCAGTTTTCGATAAGGCCCTAGTTTAGAGGCTAAATGAGGACCCAAACGGGTTCACTTCGAAAAACAATCAAAATCCATAACTAACACGAACAGACGCTCGACAATTACACTCATTTGCATGTCGATTTGGTTCTGACGGGAGACTCACCTGGAATCCAGCTGAATCTCTCATTTAAGATATTCTCAAGCAACTGAATGCGCTGCACCAGGCCGCCTCATGTTTCAGCTGGTACTGTATTCGAGATATCGCGATGCATTGTATAGACGTGCCACATAACGCACAAGGTTGCTGAAAACTCTTCGATAGCCCACAAACGGTTTCACCCTTCTTGGGGGTCATCAGGTAGGCCCCGAGTTTCCCTCAATCTTATGTTCTACTTGAACTCAAATTGGACAGAATTCGACAACTACACTCATTTGCATATCAATTTGTTTCCGATGAGAGACTCACCTGACGCCTATCTGCATCGCTCGTTTAAGATGCTCTTGAGCCCATAGATTAACCCAGACGTTAGTTTTGAAGCAGCAGTTATAACTTCTGGTGAATACTGAAGAGATTCAGTACCACTTGCATTATGCTCACACTAGGAGACAAACCTGGTCAAACACCACTGTTTAGTTTGTAAAACATTCCTCTTGGTTTCCGAAATTCCTCTGCAATTTTCAGCTACCTGGTACTGGGCACAAGACACCGCCCACCAAAAAGGGTTCACCCTCGATAAAGGCCGAATTGGCTGCTTCATCCTGGTGGCCTCGATCCGAAAGCGCACGCCACTGATAACTGCAGCAGTGGATTCAGAAGGTGGGTTGTTTCAGGCAGGGTTCACAGGCAGGCTAGAAATACTATGGCCAGTCCATTTACTTCGAGTTTGACGCTGTCGGCAGTATTCCTAGGAAGATCTGTGTATGGTAATCGCTCAGAAAATGAAATATTCACAGGGAAGGCTCAAGTAACTGCATTGCTGGGCAGCTTCTCTTAGATGGAACCTTACGAGCAAGTTGTAAGTTACATACATCAGCTTTTGGCAAACATGATCTACTGAAACTAGTTCAATACTGGGATGATAGACTGATTTTGAACCGAAGTTGGTGTTAAAGGGAAACTGGTCAGAAGTCTGGCTTAACCTCCTGTTCACGGATTTTTCCAACCAAATGAGATGTCCAAACACCAAATCATATCGTGGATATCGTTCCAAATGTATTGCGAGACTGTCTTTGTGCAGCAAATTCGGATGAAGAATTCAGCCGAGATCTACTTGAGTCATAAATTGCAAAAGAGTGTCTAACTCCACTTGTGTACGCTTCAGAATTGAAGCAGGAAAAAATAATGACGGAAACTCGGGGACTGCGCTTACTGGATGAGCTCTAAACGAGGCGAAACTGGTCATGGGCTGTCCAGGAGTCTTCACAACCTTAAAATAGTGTTGGATCTAGTCACTAATTTTGCGCCTTTCACTTACAAAACCTACCTTCATTTTGCATGGACACTGTCACCATAATAAAGGTTCGCGCAACCCGGTTAGGAGGTACACACTTCCAAACGCCACCTAAAAAGCATCAAATATTTGCGTTGCGTCAAAGCTTGTGCATCATTTCATTGTAAATATCTACACTTTCTCAAATAGCAGAGCTCATAAAATGTTTCCTTGCATGTTTCCACCAAAAAAGGAGTTTTTCCGTCTGATGCCGAACCAGTGCAATAACATTCGGAATAGAGGGGTCAACAATCTCCAAGATCGGAGCGCGTATGCCGCACCCTAACACGTCTCCAACACCATGATGAAACTTCCACAGGATTATGCATGTGACTGCGACGCGTCAAGCCCGGTCATGGTAGTCCGACCCATGAATCTCACCGTCTCACTCATTTCTTGATCATTTATGTCATATTTTGTTCTTCCGAGGACGTTTCTTATAGGACGGACGACTGTTGTATCTACAAACGACGAATTTGGTAAACCTATCATCGATAAAGCATATCAGTTTCGGTTGAGTCCGGGTCGTAATGATTCTCTGCCAACTGGAATCGACTTGTCTTATGTGTGTGCCCCCTTTAGGGACGCAACCACCTAAATGTGACGACCAAAACTGGTCCTTTATAGGAAAAACCAGAAAGACACCACATGTTGGAAGAAGCTTTAAATGAGCAGGCAAGAGTGAAAGTTGTTCTCTGCTGGTGGTTGTTTTTTCAGACTGGGACAGCACTAGTACCAAAGCTGCCTACAAGCTCGTTAGCCCTACATGACCACATTGAAATGTTTGAGAGGAACTGGTACTGGCATGCATAGTGTGGTTTTACCTAAGTTTATTCGAATTTAGATTTCCCTATTACGATGTAGTAATGGTATGATAATTCAAATTGTTCCATTTTGGAGGAAACTCTCTGCAGAGAGTCGAACAGGTCGGTTTCGTTTGGCCCGTGAAATATGTTTCACCAGTAACGTCCTCGCCTTGTGGCGATCTCCATAAGAGAAGACAAATGTATGCGTGGCAAACTTTTCGAATATACCTTGTTTTCATGTTCTTATTACTAAGACCTGATTGACCACTAGTCAAGCCCTCATTACGTTCTGCCACTCTTAACCATTGTCGAAAAGTAGTTGGTTAAGGGATTCGAAAAAGTCCTTAAGGTTGACCGATTTTTCACACCGATAACACGTGATATTATATTCTGAAGGGTAGAATGTGTTAGCTGTACTCGAATGAAACTCCTACCGTTGTTGGCATTAAATCTAGCTGTCTGTTTACTTCTTTCAAGTTATGGTAAGAAGGGACAACTTTCGGCTGTTCTCCGAAAGCGTACAGCAACGGAAAACTCTCTATAAGAAGAGAAACGCGTAGCAGTATCTTGAGGGGGAGCAAGTGTAAAATGATGTCCGTTTGAATGAGGTACCTTGTGAAAGATCGTTCATTTTGAATAGGCCTCTCAGAGAAGATGCCAATCAAGTTCATTCCCCGTCAAATGAGACTAACAGAAGGTGGTCCCTTCCGATAAAGGGCCATCTCTGGGAAGGAATCAGCCAGTGAAGGAATCTCCAAGATACCAATATACCAGAAATCTGAGGACTGGTTTCTAAAAAAGGAGATCGGGTAGAAACCATGGTATAGTAACCCTTAGTCACTTGGGAGAGCAGTTTCGTCTTCGTGCCTTTGGTTAGAACATGCGGGATGCCCATGCACGGAGTTCATATCTTGGTTTTTGAGGGAGTAAATTTGGCACCAACAAAAATCTTGAGTGGCCTTTGTTGAGAGCCTCATGGCGGCCCCCCTAATGTATGTATTCCAAGTCACACCTCACGGAACGACTATGAAGTTATCTGAGTTTGGTCTATCATGTACATTTTTTGGAAGGATCCGCCGGAGTTGGCTCCTAAGTTGCAGTATCCACCTGAAATCACTTGTCCGACGTCCTTGCAGAATTCAAGCTTAACTTTGGATACTTGGAAAGTTATATTTTAGTCTTCATCTTCACAAATGCCAACAGACTTTCGGAAGACAAGATCCTCAGTCTGTATGAGTACTAACTGACCATTTTAATCACTAAGGTCGATCATTTGATTAAAATATGACTGCACAATGACTGGCTTCCGACCATGGTTCAAGGTCCTATCTCGAGGTCTCACTGAAAGCCATGTGAGTTGATTCTAAAATGCATACAGTTAACCATCACGGTCGGAAAAATCCAAAACAAACGTAAAATATCAGAACCAGCATGAGTGGTACAACAGTTAGGTGACTAGACAGGTTACACACTCAGTCATAAGGAGACGATCTGGGTTTGGAAAACCTTGTTATTTCAGTCTGATGAATACTGTAAATTGGGGTATTCAAACGATCAGATTATATATGGCTAGTGCTGCATGGATGGCTCTCGATACTTCATTCCACAAAGTTGGGAAAACAGATGGAAAGGAAAAAAGTACCGTAAACCTAAAACAGCATGCCTAATTTTATCAGGGCAGTAGGGAGACGTTGGTTTCGAGATCCTAAGTTTCCAGATTACTTTCCCTAGTTAGAAACGTAGAGTAGTGTATTTAAAGGTAGACAACGTGGAAGAATTAAGTGTAGTATATCGAACAACATTGAAAAGGGGTGAAGAGGATCAGTTTCATGGTAGGCGTACAAATTGAAACTGTGGTTTTTGTGTGCACAGATTTTCCTGCTGTGTTTTCGACACTGTTGGTTCACAGAAAGCCAGGGGCTCGGGGTTTCAACTGCCTAACAATATATTGAAAAGAGTGAGTAGGGGCAACCATGATACTTTTAGAATCCGATAACTTCCGTATAGCTGTTTGTAGTATTGAAAAAGTCACTTTGTAAGATTTGATACAAGCTTTTTGGAAATATGTATTTACGGCAGTGAAGTTTGAGTGTTAACACTGATGCTTCTGTCTCCGATGATGATGATTTTGGGAATATTCAGAGATAATCTCGATCAGCTCTAGCAATGTAAGTAAAACTGTGGATGCAACTGGACTGGTAAATGATGTGGCAAATAGAATGTTTAGACGTAATTCCTCTAGCTGTGTAAATAGTGCGCAAAAAGTAACGCGATAAATGCTGTCTAAAGCAAACTTACGCCCTCGTTTATGATGATCCAGCTGAGTTCCAGTCAACTGGACCAAATTCGTGTACAAATGAGAGTATTTGTCGAATTCTCTCAAATAGGTTGAGGGAACCTCGGGACGACGCCTTTCTGCTGAGCCCCAAGAAAGGCGAAACCGGTCGTGGGCTGTCGAGTTCTCAGCAACCTTATGAGTATTGTGTTACATTTAGCAAGTCAAGAAGTTGGATAGAGAGGACAAAAGTGTCACCGATATCTCAACAACAAGTAGAGAGTAACTTGGGGAAAACAACACAGGTCAAACAGTATTTATAATTCACATTCCTTTCATATGAACAAGTAGGATGTTTGGCTTCACACGCACTATTCAAAGTTATGGCCGAAAGTAACAATTAAAATATTGACAATATATCGTATGTAGATTGGAATTTTTGAAAAACCATGACCCAGATGGATTCCCAATTTTACTAGGAGAAATACAGCCGGAATGATAGCTACTGGGCTGCTCACTGTATTGCGATCAATATATCCATAAGACTTTCTTTCCAACTAAAAACGGGCATCTTCTGGACGCAACAAAGTGAGGCACTGAAGTAACGCTAGAAGAAGAGACAATGTTCCTGGTTATGTAGTCCCACAAGTAATCTATTGTCCGAATTTATTCAGTGGAGAGTTTTGGAAAATGGTGAATTGCAACAGCAAATAACCGGATGCATTCAAAATGATGACAGTGGCAATTGAGGTTTAAATTACCTTCATTTTAGTCCAGGTATTATTATTATCATTACTATTTTTAATGCTTATTGATTTCCTTCATATGAAAAAAATATCTGAGCCAGGAACAAAATTTTGCCGACTGCATCTTCACGCGGTAGGTCTCCACAGCATTGGTGCGACAAGAAATACATAGAGATAACAAGTTTAATGAGGACTATCGAGACTCGCCCCAGATTTGTGGGCCCACCTCATTCACTTGTATTGAGCTAATCCTGAATCGATCACCACATCTTACGGAACCCACTGTCAGATTCCGTGGGCCCAGTATTTGTGTCTCAGTTGTTCAACGACTTCGTCATTCATTTGACGCGAATATTATATGAATTGCTGAGCTGAAGATATCTCAGTGGTTAAGGTGCAGAATTACTGACCGGAAGGTCCGTGGTTCGAGCGCAACCTCTGCATCTCGACTTCTCCGGTCTAGGCTTGGTCAACCCGGCAGTACCTAAGCCCTCATGCTTCCTACGGGTAGACCGACAGCTATGAGTCGAATGGGTGTTACAGCTGAAAGCTTATTATTATTTAAACTGAACGATATGCTGCTAGCAGAAAGCAATACATTAGGAGAGACGATCAAATTGGTGGCCTTTAACCTTTGCTCTTTGCGTCTTTCTGCCACCCTTTTGGCATTATAATATAATTGTATGTTTTGACATTGTTCTTTTCGCAATTCTGATTACTGTGTGTGGAGTTGTAGGCAGTTTAGTGGACGAAGACTGAACTATACCCCCAGGAAAATGAAGCGAAGAAGTCTCGGAGACCACACTGAGAGCAGTGGACTAAACTTATTCGTCGGTAAATAAGCTGGTGGACTGCAATGAATTGGGGGTAGTCCCTATAAAAAAGTGGTTTTCAATCTTTATCGCTTCAAAACTCCTCTTTTAATAGTGGGCGACCCAATGTTCTCAGCTGAGTTGTCACATATGGCATCGTTAAATCGATACTCGATTGAATTAATCACTATTTCAGGCCTTCATTCATTTGATGACAAAAGTAGAGATGGGACATTGTTGCGAATTTCGGAGTCCTCAGCCTGCGCGTCACCCATCTTTATGATAGTAATTCTAACTCGCGGAGTACGTCTCAACGTAGAATGTTCAGCTTTGTATTCGTCCCTCCATACATTCAGAGGTGGTATCGTTTTGCGCTCGAATTGCCTCCTAGTACCAACTGAAGCATAAGACAGCTTTTGTGCAGCACATGAAGAATAGTAGAAAAGTTGAGGAATATCCTAAACGACAGATTCAGCTGGGATTTGGTTCAGTCTGCCTATAAAACCAGATTAGGTATTTAACAAATTTCGTAGAATTAGGGTTCAGGCGGAATGTACGGTTGACGGAAACTTGGAGACTGCGCCTACCTGATGAGCCACCAGAAGGACGAAACCAGTAGTGTGTTACGAGGAGTTTTCGTTAACCTTGTTACCAGTGTTCTTTCTAGACCATTATTTATTTGTAGCCATGGCCCCATGGTAAAAAATCTTCAAGCACCTATTGATTAGAATTTTTAACCGCTGGCTTGATTGTACCATCCGATTTTTACTATGCAGCACAGTTCGTTTGGTGTCAGGTGAGTCGCACATCCGACAAGTTCTGTTTAGAAGACACCCGCTAGAACGCTACCAGGCGGGATATGAGTTTCCTTGATCGCTCATTCATCTCAATCTCGACAAAACCTACAATAAGGTGGAACGAAAAGTTTGTCTGATTTCAGGTCAATCCCACTAAACTGGGTTTGATCTACCCATATAGAACGGTCTCACATGACAACCTAACTTGGTGACCAACACGTGCCGCAAACGCGGTTTCACCAAGCACGAGCCTCAGCTTGTATTCTAGCAGATTTCGGTCTGACGATTCCAGTGGGAAAACCAAGGGCATCGGTGAGACAGTGCGCTGTAATTAACTGGAAGAGTACCGCACAGCCCTTCATTCGTTCGTTCGTTCGTTCGAGTCCAGTCAAGCGTTTCCGTCTTTTCGTTCACATTATATGTACTCATCTTCCTAATTAAGTGTTATCCAATCTTCATATTTGCAAACCACTGCGTTTTCAGTAGCTTGAAGAAATCAACACCCGATTTATTATGGAATTTACTCTTTTCAGGTGGTGAACAGATGGAAAATTTTGACAAATCTGTGTGGAGTGGGAAGTGGGTTGGCGTCTACGGAAGGTCAGTCAATTGAACATCGATGAACGCAAGGATGCTGGTCGTAATATAGACTTGCAGATGCCAGATAATACTGAACCACTGATAAGACTCGTATTTGTTGACTAAACGTGGCAACAGGGGCGTTGGTACTTCCGTTTGCAGCGTTCCATAATGTTCAGACTATGATATTGAGAGGTGCCATTAGCTTAGCAATGAGGACAAACCCTCAATAGTGGAATAAAAGAAAAGGATAGTTTCCTTCCCTCTTGGAAAACCGTTGGATCGGTGCTGTAAGTCTACCTCTGATGGTTGTAGACCTTTCGATTAACCAGTACAAGTTCATTTTGGAATCCGAAGAGACTTGAGATACAAGAACGAGCCAGAAATACCTTCTGAGGCCCTGTTACAATAGATAACCTGTAATTATAGATCAAGTCTTTTAAACATATCAAACGATCAGCACCATTTACATAAACCAGTTATTTAAACGTGGATCACTTCGTCGCCTAACTTCACCCCACTTGTAGCTAGGTACCAAAAGTTTACAATAGAAATCAAAATGCGGCCACATGCGTCATCGAGCATGAAAGCGAAATTACTGGATCCTTTGCGCAAGTTTCCGAACTGTTGCCTAAAGTAACCTATGACTATTGCATGCGCCCTTAATATATCGGTCCTGCCTGACAAGGATCGGTGTCTTCACGTGTTTTGATGAAAGAGTGTTCAAGGAACTCAGCCCGTACATCGTAAACCTTGGAAAGGCAACCATCAAGACGAGAGCATGTTGCTTTGGACACTCAGGCTCCGTCAAATTCATTATACAGCAGACTTATCCAAGCTACCTGAATGCCCGATCTCAGCTCATACCACTATTAAGTGGATCAATAAATGTGATTTTAATGTTCGGCAGAGCATGACAGCCTATTGGCTGGGTATCCCGCTACAGTCTGACTGAACTGACGAGTGCACTTAACACGCAGGACAAAAAAGGTCACGGTAAGTTCATGTGACAGACATATCCAGGTATGCCTTCAGGGCTTGTGATTTAAAAGTACAGTCAGTTAGGCCTACGAGATGGCAACAGCCCTTCAGTGAGGCAGTAAAATAAGATAGGGACGGAATTGTCAAGGTTTAACAACGCACATGTATTTTCGGCCGAAAATGTGCACGTCGTTGCCAGACCGTCAGAAGGGCAAATGCACAAATGATCAGCCCTGGTCTCTGCTTGAGGGAATTGGCAGCTTTGGTTACTGATTGCGACGCAGACCTTAATGACACCGCAGTGGGATGACCTGCATAGGATGAGTCTTGTTTGGAACCGCGGCAGGTGACTCATGAATGCTTCTCTGGGTGACTGCCGTGTGACGGGATAACGAGCGTGAAAGTATCTTCTGTCCAAGAGGTGGCAGGATTGACTCAATTCCCTAGCACTGTGCCTACTCAACCCCTGACGGACGACAGTAATCAAGCGCTCAACCCCACCGAAGTATTTGTTGCGGTCAAGCTATGGGGCTCGAGATTCGTGAACTTAAAACAGATGCAGCCATCAAATTAGGGGAAATGCTTTTCGCAGGTTCGGTTATCATAATTTATCCTGACAACGTTTGATCTTAAACCCGTGATAATCAACCTCTATTGAAGTCGTGCTGATGAATCGAAGCCAAAACTCATACGATCGGAACAGACTGTGTGAATTTTCCGCCACATTTTCTCCTTGATAATTTCGCTGCTCAGTTGTGGTAGATTAGGCCGTATTCAGTCCACCTTTGGTAAAACTGCCCCGTTTCCGGTGGCTTGGCGGTATGATTAACAGCTCTGCATACTGCCAGATGTATACACAGGAAGAAAAAAACCACCACCGTCTGAAAGACAGACGAGACAAGTGTGTGCACTGGACCGTGCAAATGGGGAATGCACATGGGAAACGGAAATGGGTTTGGCGTTAGCTTGCATGGTTGACAATGTCCCCAATCGCAACGACGATTGGGGTTGTGTACCTGTTGACAGGTCGAAGACGGAAAAGGGAGTCATCAGGAAGCGAGATGCAATCTCTCGAATTGTACGGCTAGTAAACATATAGTTTGGGGTAGGTGAAAGCGAGGTTCTGTTCGTTGGTTGCGGATAAACAGACGGTATGCTCTACCGTTTCACTCAGACGAATACCCTGTGAAGTATGTCCTGAATAAAAAAGATAAAATGGAAATGTGTTTAAAAAAAGTTGGAAAAGCAACTGGTGAGCAAACTTTTTCCTTTGGCACGTGAGTGTCTTCGGATCGAATGCGCAATTCGTATCTTGTCAAGTATTTTAGGGAAGGACAACAACGAAGATGTCGAACCCTGTGTCCTATTGACCCATAGTTTGCCTTGGAATTCAGCCCTCTCACTTTTTTAAACAACACTAGGGATCACCCATTATATGGGTTAAAAGGTCTCTGATTTCTGAAACATTACTGACAGAAAATCAACAGATCGCCTCAAGAGGTGCGAAGCCAGTCGTGGGCTGTCGAAGAGTCTTCAGCGACCTTATGAGTAGTGTATTACGTCCATACAATGTACCGCGATATCTCAAATATCGTCCCATGTGAAACATGAGGCGGCCTAGTGCAGCACATTCAGCTGCTTAACAACGTCATAAACGAGAGATTCAGCTGGGTTCCAGGTGAATCTTCCCGGTTAAAAACTAAATTGATATGCAACTGTATCTGTCGAGATCTGAACAAACTTTTTAAATCACCCACAGATCATCCTCTGAAAATTTTCTTAGTATCATTGTACCGCATTTTCTCTAATGACACAAACTTCAGCTTTCTGCATGCTTGAGACCAGAGTGAAAGAGCGCTTTCCACATGTTGTATTGTGATCTGATCAAAACTCAGTGTCGATTCCAGACTCTCCTCTCATCAAGAGATACTTGATAGAGTGCGATGGTCCTTGCTGGGACAAAGCAGTTTGTTCACTAACGGGAAATGTGAGTGAGTAAAGCTGTTGAATATCCTTAAAGTTCTGTTGACTTACTGTCTTCAGACCATAGTTGGGTACACAGAAATGCTTACGTGTGATGTTGCATTTCTATGACTAGACGTCTCCTTGAGGAAGCCTGTCATGCCTCGTAGCTGGCTGAGTTTTACACAGAGTGTTTCCACTCAAAATCTACTTTGCTCCCATTTAATTCTTCGAAATGATCAGGGTGGTACCGTTGTAGGTTTTTGAGCAATGTGACTACCGAACACATTAGTGATGAGAGAGTTTGACTCGCTGACACTTTGGGCATTGACCCTTAAAATACGGTCTTCACGTCATCAAGTAACTTTATTTTTCGAGTCGTCCGTTTTCAAAAATGAGTAGGCCTTGGATCTGAATTATCTGAGGTGGGATGATGTGAACATACTAACGTACGAGTACAAGATATCGATTCCCGTTTTTACTTCAAATGTTACATCAAGAAAGCCCATCACTTTATGGTCTATGTCACACTCAGTGGAAGGTAGCAGTTATTCTGCTGCGATTCTTGAGTGTAAGTTCTCTACCACTGTACTCGATCTTTGCCTCTTTCAATAGTGAACCAAATCAGGAGAAGCAGCCCATCAGCCAGGATGGTCCACGTAACATAGTCTGAATCAGTTTCGTTGCTATGGGCCTAAAATTCCATCATTCTGAGGAGGTATTGCTCTCTTCTGTAAAATAGAGCTTCGGTCGGGTAAAATGGGCATGGCTGTCTTTTTTCTGTCCTGATAAGGCTTGCCTGAAAATAGTTTTCAAGTGAACTGGTGTAATCCAGCGCTCCTGTGAAGCGAAAAGTGTGAGCTCCTTAAGTTACAAACTTATTGCCTAATACGTTTTGGTGACAATAAAACACTCGATCTGGAAAGAATTTTTGTTATGCTGAGTAAGGATCTTAAAAAACTGGAATAAGCCACCTTAGATGGTGAATGGCTCAGGCCGATATATAACGAACTAAAAACCTAAAGACATGTCTGCTTGCATCATGCTTACTGGGCATTATGAGCAGTGTACACGTCATGAATCTTCAAAGAGCATCGATTCCTCAGCCCCTCCCACTGCTTTAGATGAAGGCTCAACCGTTCGGCCAAGAGCGGCTGACCAACAGAATGATCAATTCGCACTCACCACTTCTCGTGGCCGAGCAGTTCAGTCATCCAACTGGGAGTCACGAGTTCCAATCACCCCGGAGATTCGTGAGATGCACACTGCTTATTATCTCCGGATAAAGATGAAGCAGCTTTTCAGTGCTTCCCGCCTTTTCCGTATAGAATGATTTCACTTACAGGAAGACATCTCGATTGAATTCTTCCAATCACTTCACATTATAACAAATCTGCTTGTGTCTATTATTTTACCCAAACATAAAAAGTCAAAAGTCCACTTTACCATGCAGACGGAGGCTCCGGAAAGTTAATTCGTTCATTTTCAACCCTGAACTTAAGCACTTTTAGGGGTGGAACGATTTCACTGGGTTTTCCTAACAAGGTTTAATATGTAGACGTAATGCACTACTCATAAGGTTGCTGAAAACTCGTCGACAACCCACGACTGGTTTCGCCCCTCTTGGAGCTCATCAGGTAGGCGCAATCCCCGAGTTTCCGTCAACCTTATGTTCTACTTGAACCCAAATTGCATGAAATTAGCGAAATACACTCTTTTGCGTACCAATTTGGTTTTAACGAGATACTCACCTGGAACTCATCTGAATCTCTCGTTCATGATGTTTTTTAGCAACTGAATGTGCTGCACCAGGCCGCCTCATGCTTCAGTTGGTAAGATATTCGAGATATTGCGATACATGTATAGACGTATTATACCACTCAAGAATGGCTCCGGGACGTGATGGACACTTAAAAACATCATAAACGCGAGATTCAGCTGGGTCTTGGGTGAGCATCTCGTCAAAACCAAATTGGTATGCAAATGAGTGTATTTCGCTAAGGTTTAATATGATTTCATTCGTTGAAACCCGTGGCTTCGGTTGCTTGTCACACAGAACTTCGATGGAGGTACAAAACACAACGCCGGTACTCGTTATCAGCCTTCAACTCCCGGTCCTCTGTCAGAAATCTTCCGGATTGGAAGATAACGCCGCTCCTATCAGGGTAGACTTTGGCGGCATTGGAATTCAATGACTGTCTTCTATTTCCTGCCTCCTGACCTCTTGACAGCACGTTTTTTTGCAGAATGAGCAGCCAGATTCCGGAACGGAGGATGTGAAGCAATTTATTCCTTGAGGTAGTGCTATTTTAGGGAACTTTCAAACTGACGGACATCTGTTGGCCTACAACATCCCCTGGAGCGTCCACTCCTCTGAAAAGACCATTCTTGACCGGTCCTACCAGCAGTCACTTTACAGGTTTCCACTGAAACACCTGTTGTTTTTTCGATAAGTAAACAAAAGACATACCTGTGTTGTTGTCCCTGAAAGGATGCCTTCATGGTCCGGTCTCACATACCATAAAACAACCCTATTCTTACCCCAGAAATCGGACCTGTTGAGTTAATGATTTTCCCAGTTTCAATCCGGATCAGGTCATGGCAATTGGTTTCTCTTTACACGGTTACAATTGAACTGTGAATGCTGCGAAAAGAATAAGGCTGTGAATGGTTTCAGACATGCCCAATCAATTTCTCCAGTTTACCCTTTCAATCTACTGGCGCTGTAACTCACGCAAAACTGACGCACGCGCGCACACACGAAAATGCGTTTTGCAACCGTGCCGGAGCAAACCCGCGCACAGACGCACAGTTTACTTCGTCGTTGTCGAACCGTCTAAAAATTTGGCATTCTCAAAATGAGTGCAGCATCAAACCTAGCATGCATTTTATAGGATTAGTTTAAAACTCTTCTCACTGGTTTTGCGTTCTGTGCGGTGTTGGGGCCGAAGTACGGCAGTAGCGGCGTGAATCAGATGATGTTCGTGCGACATGCACTTGCGCATGGGTCGCAGTAGGATTAGCAGAAGACCAAAACGATCGACTCAAATACAAGATTTGTATGTGTGTGTATGTGCATCCGTGCTCATCTTGACAGATCGGGTGGCGAAATTTAACGACAGCTGTTCCTCACTTTTGGATGCGGTGCGATTGATGATGACGTTGATGTAGGTGGTGTTGGTAGGGGGGGGGTTGCCGCCTGCACCGCAGTAAGAGCAGCCTTTGTAGATTGAATCTTGTAACAGTGATCGTGCTAACGATTATGATGTTACAGTACACCAACTCTATTTGCTACTCAATCTGGAGATTCGCCGCTCCTCTCGTGTTCAGACTTGTTGATAGATCACAGGTCACCATGCAGCCAGGATCTAAATGACTGACTAAGCCAGTGACTATGTTTCTCCGTAGTTCGTGCTACTGCTCGGTCTTTGACAGGTGTCACAACTCTGTTCAGAGTGAGATTTCACAGCATGCAACGGAGCTACATGACTGGCAGTGAGTTAGATGCGATGATAGAATCATCCTATACACCGTCCCGTGTATTGGTATCAGATGTAAGACCAAACTGGACGGCGTCCTTGTGGTGATCGTTACGCTGTCATCGAGGTTTCGTGTTGTCGTTTATTTTTGCGGAGCTTCTTATCTTAGATGAACCTAAAGAAATGAACACAGAGAATAATGATAGACCCAATGATATATAGTTTGTGGTTAAATTCGCGAGGACAGATCAAACAGTGACACTCGACTGGAGAAGGATTATACAAGTGATGCTAGCAGAGCCAACTGGCAAATAATAATAGTACTATGTGGAACTTAGCAATCTTTTCGTGGGACCCAACCAATCACATGACTAGTGAATTTGCTAAAGGGAATAAAGAAGCGTGTGTGAGGTGCATGTCACAGAGTAGGTTGCAAATGAATCCAAGGCAGCATACGGGGCGCAAAATTAGAATCACTTGAGAAAGAAAGAAAGGGACTGACAGACACTGATTCTCTTAGGTCACCGAATGTTGGTTGGTTGGATCAAGATTAACTGAGGAGGATAATAGGTGATATGTGTTGCGCAAAAAGGTGAATTTTGGAAGAATGAAAGCCAGAGTGACCAGTAAATGAATATGAACAGTGAAATTCCTCTCCAACGACACTTAGACGGATTGATGATAATCCTGCATTTACTCTAGTCGCCTTTCTTGAAGTTTCGAAGGCGTCAAAAGGAATGACGGTTTGTTTGGACTAGGAAAGGCCTGCCAGAGGAAGTATGGCCCAAAGTGCTGAAGGTAATAAACGAGGGTCTACATTTCGCGAGAGGTGGTGTGCTATCGAATTTCTCGTTTACCTAGTCGCTGGCCACTTTAGCTTATGACAAACTGCCGGCCATTTTGTTTTCGTGATGGTACGGCTTCTATGGCCGCGTCACTGTCGATTGTACCCATGGTGAATGGTCTAGCTAGTTAGGTCGTAGCTTGAGAAGCCTAAACCTATTCTTCATCGTTTCAAAGGCTCCGCGGCGTTGTCTAGTCCACAGGAACGCCCTATATTTATCTATGAGTCTGTGGGGAAGTAACGCTATATCAGCGAAACGGGATAATGCATGACGAGGGCCGAAAACCCACACTTCCATCACTGGCTGAGTTGAAAGCTGCTGCATCATTTGTGAGTCAGTCGTCTTAGTAATTTTAGTAGCTGACGTTAGGCTACCGTGAGCAGCAGAATGATGTTTCGGTGCTGGTCACACTCTTCGATTGAAGTCCCTGATGCACACTCGTTTTCTCTCACTCGTTTTCTCGTTGCAGATTATCTGGCACCAGTTTACATGACGTGTGGTTCTGATACAACGGTTGCCGAAGACCTGAAGGCATTTCAGTTCGACTGCTCACAGAGGCCACATCTCAATGCTTATGTTTATAAGGACGGGCTAAATGAAATGCTGGAGAGACACTACCCTTCTGAAACTGGATTTTACACAATCGATTCGTGCACGTGAGTATGAACTGATAAAAGACCAAATGTTCATTCCTAGAATTTGACGTGTAGAGTTTCATGAAACCATCTTAAAAAGAACTGGGAACCAGTGCATCCCTAGTTTAACTGCGTATAAGATCTTATCCCGCGAAACTCATTAAGGCAGCAGGCGTCCGTCGTATTCATTCTGGAACTCCTCAGCGTTGTCGTCATCTAGGTTCAAATCGCAGGGCGACGACCTAACCTAATTACGACCTCAGGGAATTGTCATTTATGTGCATATCACATCTGAGGAGGAATGGCATTCACAAACGCTGGCTTTCTCTATGGTCACAGATGTACATACATAGACTCATGTGTGTTGCGACAAACCATTCCTTCATCGGCATGATGCAGACCTCATTTTCTGCAGCCCTGTTGAGAGTGCCGGGTGGCTGGTTTATATCGGATGGTCATTAGACCCTGTTAAAAGCTTGTTGCAACACGTACAATCAATTGGGAAACGCTTGAAACCAATTGAAAAGTCTTCTTTTCCGAGAAGTTTGCAAAATATTCTGCAGATTCACTGCCGGGCGATATTGCGCTTTTGACAAAAAAGAGTTAGTCAGGCCAAGTGACTAGGTTACAAGATTGGTCGATTTTTGCGGAAGAAGAAGAACTAATCAGCACGATAAATTTTCCATGGGGATCGGTTAGGGGATTTCGTTTGTTAGGGTTGGTCAGCAAGTTTTAGGACTGATGGGTTTGGCGAAACTTACATGAATTTGGGTCGGGCCCAGGATCTAGTTGTTCCGGTTCGCTTCACTTGAAGATCCCTCTTGAGTGTCGTTTACAATTTCTGTCCGTCTGTGTGGAGGGACTAGTGTTACGTCAGTTATCTAAGGAAGAGGGATTATGTGAACTTTGATCGAAGTCGGTTTTCTACCACTTTTGTGAGTGATTCTGTTTATTGATGACCACACATCGTCACGTGTCAGTTCGGCTTATCTAAGACAGTGCTTCATATAATTGTCAGCTATACGCGCTCGATTCTTGGCGAGTTCCATTGCCTCGTCATCATCCGCTATGATGTAAATGACAGTCCCCGCCCCAGAACGTCGACATTTTCCAAATATATTCTATGTCCTATGTCTAGCGCATGTCTCACCGAGTCTTTGATTAGTGCCTGCATTCCTTGGTGGTTTGTTTATTATTCTGTGCTCGCCAACTGTTTATCCTGATGGAACTTTTTCTTCAAAAGCGATAAATCTACTGACTGTTTGCCAAACTTATCCGAAAACAATTGCTAAGGCACCTCAAAAAAGAAAGGAAAGTACATGATTAAAGTCAATTTGTCTGTAAATAGTTGTGAATAAAATCTTCAATGAAACAATCGATATCGACAAAAAGACCACATACTTCACCTCGCAAACGCAAGAGTACACGCAGCCTGGTCAGGATGAAATGTACTTTAGCCGCCACTCTTCACAAAGTCGGGTTGTGTGCTGTGGCGTGGTACTCAGATTTAAAGTTGCAAGCCGCGTGAAACAGCACTGAACCTGTATCATGCACGTGCAAATCACTTGTGATGCACCCTGGATAAGGACAGTTGGATCGCAATGAGCATGAATTACGCATGTGTACAAGCCAGGGAGGTTTAACTAGGCATTTTGATTAACGGAAACGGCACTACTTCACAGAAATAGACACAACTATCGAAGTAACCATGAAATTTAAGTACATCAGAAAAGCTTGCCTCAAACACTAATTTTTTGAAGAAAAATCTATGAAACTTTGATAGTTTCATCTTCTGTTTTGAAAAGTCCGGAAAAAGCCCCTCACTGATTGTCAGGGTAACTTATTGCTCACGGCTCTGCTGATAACGACCCATTGATATGCACCATGAGAGAAATGCCTTCGAATGTGTTTGCCGATTAGTTGGGTAACACCTGAAGCACAAAGATCAAAGCCTTAGTGTACGATCCTGTGCTAAGGCCGTGATCTCAAGGCAAGGAATTGGTTAATTAGCCTAAACGCACGATCTAAGAGTCCTATCTGACAGGTAACGTGTAGTCTAATTCAACGACGGACGGTCAGTAATAATTACGGCGAAACCGAATTCTACGAACTTCACCTGCGTCGGTTCAGTAGTCGCAATTGGACAGCAAACAATATATTGAATTAGACTTGGGCAGACAGTATAGATAGGTAGACCGTGGTTCTATAAGAAATTAACAGTAAATAATGAGTAGAATTGAAGGAAAGCTTACGGCTAGATTGAACTTTGGGCAGTTAGCAACACAGGATGGCACAGAAAGGATAGTGTGCTATCAAACAAATTAAACGGGAAAAATGTTGTGCAGTTCAAAGTGGCACAAAATGTTCACCAACAAACCCAGAAATGAATGTGAATAAATCGAATCATGCAAACAGTTAATATAGAGTCGACTGTATATAAAATAGAATAGTTCATTCTTGAAACTTGAGCAGTCACCGGAAGGGTAATGAATTAGTCTGAGGAATAGGGGAACATAAATAATTACGTCACGTAATTAACACTTAGAATAGCTCTTTTCTCTGTGCGATGTTCGGAAACAGGTACCAAATGATCAAGATCCGTGAAGATAAAAATATATGTTGCTTACGATTCCCAGTTGGCCCAGCTATTCAGAATAAGTCATCATAAGGCGACACCCTTTAGTTATTCGTTCAACTCACCCATCTAGTTGTCAAATATCTTGATGCACACAAATATTGAATGCTCAGAACCACTGACGAGTTCATAATTGCAGAATACTGTTGATGCTGTTGTGCAAAAATGAGAAGGCATTTCACGCCCAAAAGTACGGTGCAGGACGCTCTCTCCAAGAGGTTACTTTTTGAAGGAAGGATATTCTTTTAAGGAGTTTAAAACAGTGGTTCACTGGACATGAAGAAAGAATAGGATCAGTTTTCTGCCCAGTATACACGTTACAATGTACACGTTTCTCGAACAATCAGTAGGAAGATCGGAATTAAAACTGGAAGCACGAACACTACTTACATAGGCCAGTAGTTATGCCCACTGAGAATGTGTCGGCTGGTGTATCGGGTTATACTTTTCCTTGCCGTTTAATCGAATTGGTTGGGCGATTCTCACTTACTTGTTCATTGTTGCATGTAGCAACGCCTGGTCGAGCTGATAGTATGCATGAAAAGAGTAAATGGATGTAAACAAACTCAGAAGACGTGTCTGCCATGATTAGGTGTTAAAACTACGGGTGCCACAATTTTCGTAGCGACGATCGACCCATGTCATGGCGTCCGAATGTTTTCCTAACTTGTGTATTCGATGAAACGTACTTCTTTATCAAGAAAGATGTAACTATTTGCATGTCTAAATGAGTAATGCGGGTCGGATGGTTGTCCGGGAGCTTGTTGGCTCTCTCATGCTTATTATTTCGCCCACTCATGTTGGAGCATGTGACTTGAATCCAACAAATACATACCACTGGCATACACTGACAGTGTGTTATTCGGATGTGGTTGGTTTCCATCATGTGAGGAGAGGACGGGCACAAACATTGTCACTAACCACCGGTGTTTTCGTTAAGCAACACTGACAGTGACCTACAAGCTGACTCCCCAAAACCCCAAAGGAGCCACACCACGATACACCGATGATGTCAGTTCGATCGGTGACCAAACACATACAATAAAATCACGGAACTCAGAGAACAATTCTACCATCATATGCGAACTCTACGAATATGAAAAAAACTATGTTCACATTGTTTTTCTGGTACTTGGTGTAGCGCCGATATTTGATTTATAAACCACCGTAATCCATAACCCCGCTGGCTTCAGCTGCTACTGCGACATGGCGAGGAAAAAGGCATTTCAGAGGTCATAATTCCTGGGCATTTTACACATTCGCCGAGTTGTGGCAAATGTGGATATTTGGAACAGTCACGTCTTTCCAAAAGAAGGAAGATGAATTTGCCTCGTGTAAATTGTGCTACCTTCGAATAACAAGTAAAAGTTCAGCCGGGACCATGCATTCTTCATGTTGACGTCCCAAAACTGTTCTAAAGATGTCTCGATATGAATCGCGAAAAGTCTGAATTGAAATCTTGATAAGAATCTCTGTATGTTTAACTATATCTCAAACGGTGTCTCAAAGGGTGTGCCCAACGCTTCGTGTCTCAAAACGCAGGTTAGACACTCCCAAGTGGCATCTTGAGGTTCCTATCGATACATCCCAGGATCCCGAATGCGACTTGAGCCGAACAATTTGAATGATACTGAGACATATTAGGGTGAAAAGTCGTTTGTACTTCCCGTTTCGTTAGAGAGAGATGCAAAATTATAATTTCAAAGCTGCATCTTTACTTCCGCATCTTCCATCTTACTTCCTTCCGATCGAAATGCAGTAGGCTGCTGAAGCTCGAATTGTCAATCACGACAATGGAATTTTTGTCACAGTCTGCGTTGCTTACCTGGGATGCAAAGGAACCTATTATATAGATCAGCTGGATCAAGTTTTGAAAAGTCCCGGATTTTCACCCTTGCATCTGCTTATTTAGTTCTCTGGATCAATAGTGGCTCCCGGACATGATAGACACCTAAGAACATCGTGAACGAGAGATTCTGCTGGGTTCCAGGTGAGTCTCCCGTCAAAGCCAAATTGGTGTGCAAATGAGTGTATTTCGCTAATGCTAGACACTTGTTTTCGTTCGACGTCCGGTAGCCTACAGAGTGGTGTTGTAGTCTTTTCCAATCAAGAAATTTTTCACAAGTTTGAGCGAGGTGAATATCTCGTTCTGGACTCAGTACCAGAAGACATCCAGTATAACAAAAGGTTGAGCAAACTGAATTGCAGTACAGATTCATACTTTAATGTAGATTATTCCAAACGGATTTTGGGTGATTTTCTTACCAAGTTTTATGAATTATAGACCCACAAGCTCACCTGTTAGACCGGTGTGCGTCGTGTCCATCTCGTGAAAGTGGAAATAAAATAACGTAGCGCAAAAGCGCATGGTTGGAAGCCCTGTAAGAAGGCGTGTTGATCAGCTGTTAACCTACACCAGAGATAAGTGGGGGTGCTGTGGAGGACTTTGGTGCGGAATGCTAGTAACTTATTTGTTTTTTGTTTGTTTGCTTGTTTCGGAGGTTAAGAATGCAAGGAAATAACTCTGGGAAGCAGCAGACAGCGGGTGAAACAACGGCTCCAGTTAAAGCCCACTAATTAGGGCAACATACGCATACGATCACAGTTTTTTGGGATAAACAGTCACATGAGCCAGTAAGCTGTCTCCTTCACAATTTTTTCAGATACCGCTGAACAAACTACTCAGAATCAACTATCAAAGGGTATCTAGTCTGTCAATTATTGTTCCACCCGATTGCTTAAAACGATGCCAGTTTTGGTGAAGCTAATCACAGCAGTCACCGGCTCACCAGGGAGGCACAATCAAAAACGCTGCGTGACTAATGGCTTAGTCTTTTTAAAGCCTGTACTTGGACCTGAAACATCAAATAAGTGACAAGTAAGTGCAAATCGAGCCCAGCTTATGTGTAGGCACAGCCTGTTCATCCAATATAGTGAAAACTCAATGCTTCTAAATGGATTATGCGTTGGGGTTTAACTATCTGAAGGCATTGGTAATGACCGATACCAACGTGTTGTGGAAAAGCTGAAGACCACCATTACTAGTGACTGGACTTGTAGGGAAAGTACTGGTTCGGGATGATGAAAAAACAGTATTATGAAGCTGTATGGTGGGTAGCGTGATCAATATTATTGTTTTGGATATTCACCTTGTTTAATCCAGTGAATAACGTGATTGGGCTGACGACGTCAAGCGACGTTTGATGATGTAGAAAAGTAGTGGTCTTCTATGTCCTTTGTGAGTAGATATATTGAGATACTTCTGAATTACGGCTTCATGTTCTTGTGAAATCCCTTGAGAAGCTACTTTGAGTGAACGATACTATGCAAAGATATAACTGTATAATGGTTGTATCCAAGTTTTAACAGCACATGGTCTATTTGAGTAGTATGGCGAGTGTAAGGGTTCCTAACATTGGTTAACCAACATGGGTGGTTTACCAAACACAAAGAGAAAGTATTATTTTCTTGTACTAGGTGAGTAGGAGTAAGGCGTTGAGTGCAAAACAGCAATTTGACAAACGGCCTAGAGACAAAACGTCGATTTGGTAGAACTGAGCGATTAGTATACTGGTTTCAATGATCAGTCAGCCATAGCCGGTTTATGTACTCGGATGTACAATTATTGGGCCAAATCTTTGTCTCCATGGCAGTCGCGGTCCGTTTGGCTACTGTACTCCTATCACCACCACCGCCCCACTGTGCACTAGCTGGACACAGAAATGCACACTTAAAAAGACAGGAGTTCCAATTTCTCGAACAACGCCAGCAAAATCGTACTTCCTACCCAACAACAATTGCTAGACAAGTCACCCCAGTCAACGGTGAATGAACAACTAAAAATTGAGAGACGAGTATGTTTTGTTTGTAAGCTACCTTGTCGGACTCACCACACTGGTGGATGAGTTGAATCTGCTGTGGACTAAAGTGAATAATGCGGTGTGGTACCTTTCTGTCGCGCCACCAGTTTGAGAAGGACGTCCTGTTATGCATACATACCGGTTGCACTGAGCACTCAGTAAGATTACTGTGGACTAGTTCTCCGAGATCATGGGGCTTCACGACAGTTTGTGTTAATAGGAGAAGAGGGAAACCTCATGAGCCGAAGCCCTGTAAGAAGGGTCGGACGAAGCACTAACACTTACACAGGAATTACACAGTGGTAATCGTGTCATTTCCTGCAGTTCCTTCTGAGGCGTCCATCGTTCTGATAAGAAGTGCAACAGGGCTAACCACCTCTAAGATGTGGTCCCATCTCGGAGTAATCTTTCCAGAAAGGAATAAGTTTATCATCCGTGTTGCCGACACTGTTAGTTGTCACATAAGATAATTTGCTTTTTGCTGTCCTGTTGATGATCGCAATTTTAATCTGTTCTCAGCTGTACTAGTATGCACACATTCGATCGCAACCAGCACCGAACTGCACTTATTGGACATTTTCTAATAAAAGTTGTCACATTGTCATGGTGCTCTGGCTTTAGTGCTGCAACGAATCTGAAGGCTATGCTGGCTCAAAGGCTGAGCAAAAAGGCTAATGGGGAGCAGCCAAACAAACAGGGACAAACCCCCTCCCAGTACAAGCCATTGCAGTGCAAGGATGTAACTTTATATGATAAAGGAGTGCGAATACTTTAAGTTATTTTTTCTAGCAATCCGCGTTTCCATATTTATGGGAGCAGTCATGATGCCTTCTCCCATCGAAGGCCAGTTTGGAAAGGTAGTTCATGAATCCGAACAGCAACAGAACAAGAAGAGAATTTGCGCGAGGTGGTACCATTGCTAGCGCTCCTGTCAAGTGCAGTAGGTTTCACATAGGTAATGACTAGACAAGCGTACAAATCAATATTCAAAATTCAAAACCCCGATCTCAACGGAAAACTGCACAGTCTTGCGTGTGTGAACAGAGGACTGGCCCTGGTTGTTTGACCAACAAAGCGAGGCCTCTGCTCCCAAAAACCCTGATCACCACGTTACGCCTATCCTTGCTTACCTGACCCAAGCATACATTGTGTAGTTCCCCGTCATAATATGAATTTTGGATTTCTAGTATCAGTATCTACATTTGAATGGTCATTACCTTTTACGGTGACAAGAACTTTCGCACAAACCGTATTCTTCTGTCCCTATTCAGAAAGGGTTTTTGCTAAAATGTGCGCCTTCTGGTCGTTTAACAATTGACCGTGTATGCCACTGCGTTAGCCAGCGATTGATATATTACAAAAGCCAGGGGCCCGGTTCTGTTTTCCTCAACTGCTGTTCGCAGCGGTGTTGTGACTCGACTGACCCTTACTAGGGCGTCCTCCAGCTAGGCCAGCTCTCTCCTATTCAGTTCAATGAGTTAGGTTCTCCAGCCATTGGCTTTAGTGAAACTTTCCGAAGAAAAGAGGATTGGCCGCCGGATTATACCTCGGGCTGCTGAGTCACAGGATCAATGTATATTTTGTTGTCTATCTCGGATATTGCAATCTAATTTCGATCCACTCTGTCTATAGACTTGCTTTCCCGTCTGAAGCGGCGCAACACTTGTGCTAATCGTGGACAACTGACCAGCGACCTTGACTTTAATTCCACTGTGCAGAAAATCAATTCGTACCATGGTCTTATTAAACTGGAAATTATTTTGCGAATCGTTATAGCCTGAAAACGGAAGCAAAAGACATGTCTATGGATAGGCTCGAACCTCAGACCTCCAGCTTACCCGATAAGTGCTCTTCCAAACAAGTTGTATCACTGGATAGATGATACTCATTGGAGCGGAAGAATCATTTTCGGCATCTCGTTGTCAGGCTCTTACATGTACATATAGATAAATCTAAGCGGGCCAATATACAAATGCTCGCATAATAAAGTATCATATTGGATGTTGCAAAAATCAGAGACGCGTGATTAGAGGTGTGCTGGAAGACCGGACTGCCTGGGGTCAGCTCGCGGATACGGGTCACGAGGTTCGATCTACCGGCCTGATGGTGTTCCATGATCCATGACAGGGGAATCGAACTGTTAGTCATGATAAGCAAGGGGCCGGGACCAGACATTTCTGAACGCACGACTCAGAACTGCGAATTCCGATAACCGTGTCTCTTGCGGAGGTCAGAATTCTAATTCCGGACATTCATGGCAAATTCAGACCAACTTCGTAGACAGCAGTAATTACCGTTGCAGAATCTATTCGTTGTCGGTTGTCTACATGGTCTGCTAGCATCGAGACTAACTATAAGATGTCAAAAAGGATTCTTTTGCTCGACTGAATGTCCTCAACCTACCTGTGGGTATATTTCATTTAATTAGACCTTGTGCGACCCCATTTGCGCTTGAAGGATCAGATCAACACTTCTGAACGCTTGGATGAGTTAATCATGTTTGTAGTGGTGGCCATCCCAGTGTGACATTCAGTGGCCAAATAAGTGGCTCTGTACACTCATTTTCAAACAACTTTGCTTTTGCGAGAGGCTCACCTGGAACCCAGTTGAATCTCTCGTTTATGATGTTTCGAAGGGTTTTCAGCAACCTTATGAGTAGTGTATTACGAATATACATGTATCGCGATATCTTAAATATCGTACCAACTGAAAGATGAAGCGGTCTGGTGCAGCACATTCAGTTGCTTATAAACATCATAAACGAGAGATTCAGCTGGGTTCCAGGTGAGTCTCTCGCAAAACCAAATTTGTTTGCAAATGAGTGTATTTCGTTTATTTTGTCTAATTATATTTAAAGCCTTAGAATCAAAGGAAGAGAAAAGAGTGAGTGAGTGCTGACATACATAAAGCACTCTAAGGTGCCTACACCTCCAGTGAGACCATCTGGAACGAAACTGACGGTAAAAACCTCACTAACATCGATCGGCCGCCATTTCTTGCAATGTCTCCAACCAAGCGTAGGAGGGGTTACGGGGACCCCATCATGAAAGGCGTACCGCACCAACAACACCCAAACTCTTCGTATTCTCTTTCACACCCTTCTGCCAATTTATAGATTGTCCACCTCGTGGTTTGCGCTATTCTGGAAGAGGCTCCGTAGTACATGACCGAGCCACCGTAGTTGATAGCACTGGATGTTTTCCGAGAATGAAGTAGCTGCTTCACAACAAAATACCCGTTTTCTAATCACCTTGTTAGAAATTCCTTGACACCATCCGATACCAGGAGCGCTTCTGCGTCATCAGTGGCCAAAAAACTGAAAACGCCCCGCACCATCGGTCCGCAGAGACCATTTCGGACAACCATACAACAACATGACCCTTACTGCTGCCTGGTGCCCGTGACCCTTGGGGCCCAGTGGTATGTCGTTTTGATGCCACAAGTGACACAAATTAGCAAACGTGATTCGGGCCTTTGATGTTCGTGCATTGATTTCATTAGACACATTTCCGTCAAAGCTAACACAACTACCGAGGTATGTAAAATTCTCCACAACCTCCAGTGATTTTCCTTGAATTGTAAGGGACATGTTCAGAGTCTGCACATTCTGAAGCAAAAGTGTACTTTGGAAGTGCAAAGCGCATGCCGAAAGATGGTATGACTGAGGTCAGCTTGCGCTTCGCCTCCGTCTTGAAAGGTGTGGACGATGTCATCTGCGTACTCCAGGTCGACAAGGTTCTCACCAGCAACACTTTAAACGCCGGGGTTTTGAAGACCTCCCAAGGTTCGCCTCATTATTCCATCGACGACGAAGTTGAACAAGAACGGAGAGAGCAGACTTCCTATTCGGACACCACTTTTTGTAGGGAAGCTTTTAGAGGGCTCACCATACATTCTCACACGCCCAGAAGTATGTGAATATAGGGAACGTATTATGTTCACAAATTCTGAGGTGTAGTAGCCGATCGGATGTGTCAGAGAGTTTGCACGCGAGCATGCAGATATCGTCGACGCAACTTCTACCTGGTCGAAATCCTGCAAGGTGCTCACGGGTCAAAATTTATCGTGCAGCCGCAAGACGACGAAGAATGAGGATGCCAGAAGCTTTGTTACAACGGGAGTGAAACTGACACCTCCGCTGTTACTACATTCACGGCGATTACCCTTTTTGAAAATGGGAACTATTATTGACTGTTGTCTGTGGCAGCCTCTTTCTCCCATATAGACACAAATAGGCTAGACAGGAACTGGCCGAGTAATTCACCGCCATCCCCAAACAGAGCAGGTGGAAGGTCTTCAAGGCCAGGAGCACGATGATGCTTGAGTAAAGATATACACTGGGACACTTCTGAGGCTGGGGGGATTCCATGTTCACAGTCCACCTTTCTGTTGAAGGCCGGCAGTCCGAATGAGAGGTAACAGTTGGTCAACTGAATTGTTGTTCGAAATAATTTACCCAACGGTCCAGGCATTCTTCTTTTTTGGATTTGGAGAGCCAGTTTGGTGCCTGACAGTTTCACTGACAAGAGAACCAGTCGAATGAATCAAGTGAAACGACCTGCAGCAGTTTCCAGCATTTTTCGCGTCCTCCATTTCTTCGGGCTTTCGGGTCCACCAAGCCTCTCGGTCTGCGTAGATACTCAGTTTCACCCGGAGTCAGGTGATGCGTCAGGCTGAGTTGTGATTGAGGCCAGGAGGAATCTGTCATCGGGCCTCCGGCAAAGCTACGGTCCTATCAGAGATCCAACGTTTGGATGAGGTTGGCTGGGTTGTACCGCAAACAGGAGTTCCGGCTTTGAGTAGAGCTTTGGATAGCTGTTCCCAGTGGTCGTTAATATCCGACATCGGACCATACGGCAGGCGTTCGAGAAGCCGGTTTTGATAGGTTCGTTTGATTACTGGGTTCACTAGCTTCTCGAAGACTAAACGAGGTGTGTGCGTTTTACGTAGACGTGAAAAGCAGCAGGGTACAGTTGCATGGTCGGAGTCCAAGCTAGTATTCCGGAAGTAATCCCGGGTGGATACACTTCACCTGAACACAGCATAAGTCCCAGCATGACACCTATCACTTCACCAGAGAGAATACGCTTGCTTTTTGAGTCAAGATACGGAATGAATACTGACTGAAACCACTGGATGACAAAGAAAACGTAATTTTCGGCAATTTGCATGAGTCCAGGTGCATATTTATGACCGCTACACAAAATCATGGGTTGTTTGTGGCCGCGGACATTCAGGCTAGCTCCTGAATACGTGGGGCAACAAAAGGACTCGTAGTTTCTCAGTCCACCGTTGCACGAGACTGGAGCTGTATGAGAAGCCCAAGATACTATTCCGTACAATGTCCAAATCCTATAACAACTTCTATGCCTAGATTGATATTTTCCCAACCGATTAGATCAATAGAGCATGCTGTATGTTTGACCCACGGTTTCCCCACAAGGGATGCATCAAGATACTAACTGTCGCACTCGGTGACATGCTTTGTGTGTGTGTTATAGGCGCAGATATTGATGAGAGCATATATTTTTATATTGTTTCTTGGCGCAGGTGTTCTAAGGTATTTGTGCATGTGTATGTTTCTGATCAGGGGTCAGGCTTTACGGAGGACAGTTCGTGTTTTTTCTATGCAGTCTCGTCCCTCTTGCGCATTATCAGCTGCAGATATCGACTGTCATTAATGTGAAGATACAGTCGAAGTTGTATACCTGGGCGCACGTCTAAACGATGGGGTGGATGGGGAGACGAGGTTTGGGCGCACATGTTCCACTCATGGACTGAGCTCATGAAGTGCTCGAGTGCTGTTCCAAATAGACAATACAGAGGAGGCGGTTACAGCTTTGGCGAGCTTCAGACAGTAGCGCTGACATCCGGTCAGACTGCGTAGCCGTTCGGATGAACGATCTGGGTCACTGAACATGCGTTGACATGTCGATGTACGGGTGCGGAAAAAAAGGTGGCCTTCCTAAGCATTTTGTCTCCCGCCACGAGTACAGCAGCTCACAGTGTGAGAATAAACGACAATGGAAGAGGGGAGCAGAGTTATCGATTCAACTTTTTTTTGAAAATTCGACCTTCATTAGTCTGTTTTCCTTTGTTTACGTTTACTCGGATGCTGGTACGCGGGACCATATGCGAGGTAAAATACGTGTGAAGCTGGATGCCAAACAATTTCTTACAAAGGGTGTAGGAAACAACTGATCGTAAGCTGTGTAGCAAAAACATAAATAGTAGTTAGAGTGGATATAGTTTAAGCGTTTACACTCATGTGCTATGCTCATATGGCCCAGTAATTCGATCACAAGCTGGAGTAAAAAAGATCTGCTATGCATATTAGGTCAGCCGTGTCTTCAGAAAGATGGTGTCAGATGATACCACAATATGACCGACCGTCTTACAGTGGGTCGAAAAATCTTCCGAAGCGACACTTTCAATCATTTGCACTGGGACAGTGTGAGTATACAGCTTACCTGACAAAACTTTGAAATTATTTTGTTCATTTGAGTTTAACCATTGTTTATCGAAGCAATTATTGACCTATTTTGCCATTACTGGGAAGCTATTGAGTATGGAAATTTAACACCCCAGAGGCAGGAAAAATAGGTCAATCACATCGATCTATGTATCTATCAGCCACCTCCCTGCCGTATAATCTTCGACCAATGTCTTACTGATGAGTACCTTCCGCTTGACGTTATTACAAAGCACCATGTCAACTCGTTTTGGGCTGGACACAGAGGATTTTGTGGGGTTTTGGATGGTTCCAGTTTGACGTCGCAGATATGTGTATAGCAACGCAAGAAAGGCGCAGTCATCAATCTGACAAAGGAGTTTTGTCCGATCGCTTCCTGATATTGTAAGGATGTCCCACAGTTTGCTGATTTTTAACCCGCCTAATTAGATCCGGCTGAAAGTTAGTGGCAATGCTAACCTAGTTTTGTGTGTCCCAGTGGTCCAGTTGATTCTAATTCAGTCTCTGAGCTCGAGATGGCCCAGTGGTTAAGGAGCTAACTTACTTAGCGGAATGTCTGTAGTTCGAATTCAACGCCGGCATTGCGACTGCTCCTATCTAGGCTTGGGCGATCTGGCGGTATTTCACCCCTCGTGTGGCTTGGCAGCTAAGCAGCGAAAGTGTGCTACAGCTGAACGATTATTATTACTAATTCGGTCTCCAAGATATTCCTTCAGTGCGGCAGCCGTCTTCATCTTGGGATTTCGAAACCGACATCAGATAAGTTCTCTCTCACACCTTCATGAAATTTGCCGCACCCACATGTGCACGCACTTCCTCTACTTCAGCTTAATGTGGGGTTCGATCCCTCTGATCGACAATATCCTATTCTGTGAGGCCCGAGCGATGGGATTGTTTTTCATTTTTCACAAACGAAAGCCCTCATTAGCCTTCATCCGAAATGTAGTTGGTTTCAGATAAATAACTTTCAAAGGTTGCCTCTGTTTCATAAACTAATTCGGTTGGTGTTGCGCACTCAGCTGACAGTCTGGGAAGGAAATACTTTCAGTATAATGTTTCGTAAGTTTGACCCAGTTGTTCAAGCTAGAAATATCGGTCAGTTTGCGATCGACGTCCGACTAATTAGTAAGTCTGACGAAGCAAGGGTTCATCTTGTCCAGTTTATTTATCTAATTTATCCAATTTAATTTATCTAATGATAACCGAAGTTGGTAAAGCAGTTGAATCACCGACAGATTATGTTACAGTGCGTTTGCTTGGGATCAGCTCGCTTTATCACATCTTTCGACCATTCACAAAGGAGTTGGTTGAGCGGATTTGAGAAGCCTTCACCCGAGAAACAGGCCAAAAACGGCTTACTTGATATCAGCTGTGCGGTTGCAGTATTGAGTCAGCATGCCTTGTCCCAGTGAAAGCTATTCGCCGCTGACTGACCATTTGTAAGTGAACTTACAACACTGACGCCATACAATACCCCCCCCCCCTAATCTCAGCAACGCCTAAAAGAAAGAAACCTTTCATGACCATTCCCAGCCGTATCTATGTTATTATTGTCGCATTCCCTCTTGATAAGGACTAATTTTAGGCAAGTAATTTCATGATTCACATTTTGGACGACGTGAATTCACCGAAATTCAAGTGGAAAGCACCATACATCCACAGTGTAACAGAATTGAGAACAAAATCGCAACCTTATCGTGAGACCACGGGGCAGGACAATCGAAATCAAAGCTTACTCGTCTTAAGACATTCTCTGGAACCGGTGAAAGCAACCAATACAGGAGTAGTTGAAAATTTCCCATGTGACCTTGACTTCACTTAGCTCGTCAAATAGTGTGGAATGAATCGAATTACGTCTATCAAAAATATTCAATAAAGTGACGAGTGACTGCCAACTTATAACTGAAGACCGCCTATTGTCTGTCCAATTTGCGAAGCGGCGAAACGGTTGATCTAACTCAGGACGAAAATTCTGCACGGTTTTGCGGGCTGGGAAAGTAGCACAGTGCAATCGGAAAACTGAGAATGCATGCGCCACCAGCTGTTGTCAAGTATGACACATAGTCCAACACAAGTGATATATCAACGAATTACCGAGTATAGACTTAAATGCCCAGCTAACGGTTATTCGCATGAGGAAGTACCTTATTCATAACCCAGATCCAGAAAGAAAACCCGAGCAACCTTGCGTAGCCCAGTGATTACCCGAAATACATCATCCACTCAGTGAACTTGCTTGTCCATAACTGGAAAACTTTGGCTGAGACCCAAAGTTTTCCAGTTATGGACCGAACCTCTAATAAAGCAATATCTCGACGGTACATACAGTTCAGGTGTTTCCAGATGCTAGTTAACTATCAACTGGAAGGCCGACTATTGTCATCTCATTGCAACTCTGTGAGATGCGTACTTCTGATAACTCCCAACAAGGATGAAACAGCTTCACGGGTTTTCTGTGTAGATTGGATTTACTAATAGCATGGAATGAAAGCTCATGAACAATTAGTCTTTTAGAATACGGTAGGCAATAGAAGCTGTTATGCTAAAGCAACCACTTAACTTATAAGCAGCTGGTACCCACCTGGTCGCTGAACTGGGGCTCGGCTAATCAGCAATGCTCCTAGAAGTTGGTCCCGCATCACTTGAGTTTGAAAACGCATGCTCACTTATCAGCGAACTCGCTTGTCAACATCCAATGTTGCTGGCTGCGGATAATCGGAATTAAGTGAGCTGCACTTCACAGTACTACTCAATAAGAGAGTTCCTTCCGAAGAGACCCCACTTCTCAAGAGATTTCATAGGAATCATTCTTAGCCAGTTTGCTATGAGATCGTCGTCCCATTGAGACATCAACCCTCTAGAGAGTCCCCTGTTATACACTTCAAAGAGTCATTCTACGTCCAAGAACGGCCATGTATCTGACCAACTTGCACTGCAGGGTCACTGGATGATTATGAAAAATTCGTCTGTAAGTTGATTAAATTTGATAAAGAGTGGTCCCAACTTATACACATGCTGTTACTAATTGATGATTGTTGGGCATGCCCTCAGACCGTGATGTGAAACTTCTTTCTTCTCAATGTTACTGCCTAACCCATCATTCAGCAACTGATAATTGCATGCAGTACAACGGGTGATGTCTCGAATGGTGCTGTGGACCAGTATTCAAGTAAACGATCTTTCGGATCACGGTAGATTTTAGGCACACCGTTGGTTTGCCACTGTATGGGCAGGACCCACTTGCGATGCTGTTCTGTGACAGGTGACTAAGGTTTACACTAAAAAATGCGGTGTACAAAATACCGCTTTAGAAGTGTTTTCACAGAAGCTGATCGGGGGATTTCTTTCACCAGTCAATATGCTGTTTGGAATACGATATCGATCAAACTGTAGGAGGTCAAAGATTCTGTGCTTTGAAAAATACATACGAGATAAACAAGGAACTACAGCTGATGTTACTATGCTCATCAAGCAAGAAAGTTCGTTTTGAGGTAAAAAAAAACGGAGGTTCAAACGAAGCATGGAGAAATCCAGTAAAATTTGCAGAACAGTTTGTTCGGACAGAAATTCAGTTGAAGGTCACGACTGTCTGACTAGTAACCTCACCGTTTTCATATACGTTAACACAAATTAATGCAGTGGTGTTGCATCATACGTATTATTCCACCCGAATGAGACAAATCCTCTTTTTTTACTAGGTGACCTGTGTTTGGGAAATATCTGGTTGGAACGCAGTATTGGGAAATCAAACGGAGTTAATTGTGTTCAACCCGGTTACAACAAAATTTGATCGGTAGACCTAGTTACTCCATAATTTTGAATTACGTACTATGACTGATAGAAGATAGCTAGATAGGAGATAGATTGAAGTTCGAGGAACAAACCTCTCTGAGGAAGCTAAGAATGAGCACAGTCGGCAATGAGCTGCCCAAGTGTTTTAATCACTCTTATACGTAGCATTGTGCGAGGAGGGCCTCATAATAAATATAAAAAAACAAGAACATTCTGAATTATCGGATCTTACTAAGAATAGTAATGCCAAGGGAATCATCTAATCGGATTTTCGTGTTTCTTTGAAGCTCAATAAACTTTTCCCTTTGTGTTTCAACCAAAACCTTATGCAGTTGGAGTCCCATAATTCTCGCTGGAAAGGTCCTCTTCCTGTCCTGGAGCGATTAATCAGACTGGCCCACATTAGAGGGCAAGGAATGGATTCGAGTCTCTCTCTTAATCTAATCCACCGTCAGTTTCTATCCTTGGCCGGGTATGAAAGTGAACGCCAGATATCAAGCGTGCCTGACGGGTTGTTGTCACTACTCAAACAGCGCACGTTGGACGCGCCTTAATTATCGCTTCTGAACAGGCTCATGCTTGGTTTGCCCAATGCCTTGAACGACAATCCCGTAACCGCCATGATTGTGCCGATCGAGTGACCTGCCTGTCAGAAATTCCTAGTTAGGTAGTGCCACAGAGGCTTGAAACCTGTTGGGTAAATACGAGAAGTCAATTTCCCCATGGGTTTCACTCTTTTCTGCTTCAGTTTGATTCAGCAGTTTATTTTCAGTTCACACCACCTTGGACCTAGTATACTCGACGTACTAATGTTAAACTAAACTGCGTGTCGTTTCGCCCATCCTCACGCATTTCGGATGTTCAGTGGCGGTATATTCTACTGGGACATGTGAAATTCCATTCCCACCCTCTTCATCTAAACCATCACAAACGTCGGCCGCTGGACCGTGTATACTCGAACAAAACTCCAGAGAATAACTAAGTCCGACATTCAGTCTACCACCGCTGTTACCATTGTGGGGACGAGGTGGGTGGGGGGGGGAGAGGGTCCAGGGAACAAAGATTCATTAGTGCTGTACACATGTGTCCGGAGTGATAAATTATTCAACGACTTTCCATTTCGATCAGGTGCCTTGGAACGCTATGTTGTTTTGGTTTGAAGAAAAAATGTATTAGGTTGAATTTCTAAGTTGGTCGATTGGGGTTGTGACTTATTAGTAAAGGTTAATATTTTTTTCGTTAGTGTCGAGATTAGGAATTTGCAAGCTTAGCAAGGGGGCGAGGATGACTGTTCACTCTGATTGACGGTTGAAACAAACCGGCAGCTGCTGTTAATCGAATTGTGCCGAAACGCCGGCATAGGCTTCCCATAGACTTCCCCATAAGGGGACGTGAATACCTGGTAGGTGCAGTACCAAACTGGGTGGAATTGTGAGTGGGCATATGGAACGACCAGGCAAGTGAATCAGTAACCCTTAAAGTGACAAACACGACAAAAGTTCACATTCGCAAATGAACTGCCATTTTCAACAGCCATCAGTATCGGGTTATCGAACAAGTCTTGTTAAATAAGCAGTGTAAAAGAGAAGGGACTTTGATATATCCTCGGAATGTACACAACGTCAATGAAAGCATGCCCACAGAAGACGGTAATCAAGTTCGTGAATCCTCTTTCACCAGACGTATGCCATGCTGCCACGGATGTTCCTGCTGAAAACTTTAAACTTAGAATTTAAATAAAGTCAGATCAGGATCTTCAGGTAACTAGTTAGTAGCAAAATCTGGTCTGTTATAGTCCGAAAAAACCTGTTCACTGGTAACTCGGCTAGTTCTGTTTGAGGTTGAAACGTGACGAGCACATGTGGTCTGCTGGTCTTGCCTCTACGATATCTAAGCTGTTAAGCACACGTCACATTTTAGCTCCCCTTTTCCATGTTCTACCTCATGACGTGCATTTCACACACCTACTGAAAATCACAGTCAATTGGCGCTTTTTTTCCATACCCATTTCATGTGTCTTCTGACATTCTGTGCAGAGATTCGCCACACTGATTTATTGTTGTTTGTATCGTCGGGACACTGTACTGTACTCTAATCATACCTTTATTAGACATTCACCCTTTCCCGTCGCCAAGAAATCCGGCAAGAATTCATATTTCCTTTCCCGGAAAGACTGGAAGTTTTGACATGACCTCAGAGCTTTCTGAAGAGAACCGAGGCAGCCCAAGCGTAGAGGTTGATTCACTAAACTTAGATCACTATACCGCATAACCAAATCTACTGCTTTGCTTGCCAAGTCAGATGCCTAAGGCATGGATACAAACGGCAGATAGGAGTTTATCGCTTTGGGTGCTCCCCCCACAAAAAACAGACCTCTTTTAATGGAGATCAAAACGATGTTCACAATGTCATATCAAAACTGGTGGTTCCTGACACAAAGAGACTAAGCCATACCGTATGTTTTAACTTATGTTTCTTGTTGCAAGGGCTAACCCCCGTTGTTTCAAGGGCTTCGACAGTGCTGCTGAATTCTATTCCACTTGTGTGTGGAATATCGGAAACATTAAAGTAGACAACGGAAACACCCAGCATGTTTGTCAATACCACAATCTTCGATCCTCATGAAGTCATTCTAATCCTGGGGCGAAAAAGAGGACGCAGTTTCGGACCCTTGTCAATGCTCACAATAAGCGAAAGCATTTATTTTGATACGTGCATTGTATCGACTTACTGTTCCAAGTGCCCTTATCTACTCTGGTTGCAACTCTTCCTATGCATGAGTGTCAGGCAAACAGTAGCCACGCTTGTCACCAAGTGACCTCCATTATTTACACTTTCAACAACATTGCAGCGGCTGCAAACGGACTACCAGTATTGTTTGTCCACTCACACGCATGTTCACATGGCGACTTCACTCAAGCCAGTCGACCAGCGGTTGACCTCACATTCGGCTGTGTCGCGGGTGGTGAGGCTTCGAACTATCACTTGGGTAATAGCCATGGTGGCTTCTGTCTATCCGGAAGATTTCTGACGGGTATGTTTGCCGAGTATTGTACCGTAGGTGGTTTCCATGGCCCAACTCAGGTTTCACCAGTGAGAGGTCAGAAGACGTCACCATACATCACCAACACATCAACTTGACTTGCATATTAAACTGGTCAGACAAAGACGCGTGCACAATTCATGAGCAGTGGTGGACAACGCTCGAGTCTGCTCGATTGACCGAGCCCATGGATAGTCAGCAACAAGACATGTCGGCATACATTGATGACATCTTCAGAGAAAATTGAGGTCTGTGCCAACTGCCACTAAGGCATGATAGGTTTCCTGTTAGGATGAACATGTCTGAGAAGAATTTTCTTCAGGTTTGAGAGAATGAGGAGGATTACCATATTTTTGAAGAAAGTTTTAATGACAGGGACCGATGAGCGAATAACTTGTTAATTGTTGATTGCTTGCAAAAATCACCATTGAGCAGCACAATTAAACGTACTTGAAAAATAAGAGTAGGACTCAACGTCTGATGGATCATGTGCAGAGCCATACTTCTGTGGCCAACTCAGCTTATTGGAGGCCAGTCTTTCTCAGGTTATCAGAACGTGGGATCGTACTGAAAGCTGGCCAAGTACATGTCTTTTCCAGATCAATTAGACCGAATATTGCTTAGGAATCTGAGCAATGTCGACGTCTGACCCGGTGTAACATTCATACGAGGAGCTCACTAACGACACCGACAGAAACCGATTTTTATTCGATCAGACAGAGTTGTGGCGAATAAGTTTAGAACTCTATGCATACACACAAAAGCGAGTTAACGTCTGCGGTAGCTAATTTGGGTAAGTCAGTGGACATGGGTTTGAGTCTCGTCTAACTGTGTTTGTTTCCTCTTTTGCGTTGTGCATATCACACTACCGTTGATCTGCTTTGGAATGGATAAGCACCTGGGCCGTAGAAAGCACTGTCAAAAGCCGGTTTACCTGCTCTGTTTGTCGGTCATTGAACGTTTCCGGCTCCCTTGTAAGCACCTTTGACCTGTCGTTCGTAATGGTGGAATTGCTTTCGCTTGTTGTGTGCGATTATGTAACTCCTCGTCAGCAGACCATCTGAAACCCGTTGTCGGTTTGGTGGAGACGAGCTAATTGCTCCACCATGATTCGTAACTGTTCTAAATCATTTCCGAACATCGTATGAATAAGTAAAGAAAAGTGACGTTAATCTCCTAAGTTTCCATGTTTCTGTGTAATAATCATGGTAGACAACGCTTTAATCCTCGACGTTTTATCTTGAGCAAACCTAAGTTCTTCAATAATTTCTCACTGAAAAATTACTGACCGAAGATGATAGATCACCATTCTGTGACGTTTTTAGCAACTATATCTAGACCGACCTACATTTACAGTGTAATTGCTTTGTTTCCGTCGATGGAATCTGGGCTCTGATACGACTTTTATTCCACAGACTGTGTTGTGTCGGGATTTTTGACAAAATCTCACAGGAAGTACGACTGCTTGAAGAAAGTCCAGTTGAAAACTGATATTAGATTTGACACTCACAAAGGTTGTGAAGATAGAAGTCCCAAAACACCCACTTTACCTGCGGGATTCAGCATAACCTATCAAACGCAGTCTGAATGGAGTGATCAAACACTGGTCAGCTGGTGTTTTTCCGAAGGAAGTACTTGCATTCCACCCCAGCCAAAAATAAAAACTCAGCCGCCTTGGGCACTAACTTCAACCTCATCTACCTGTTTGACTTTATCAGTTCATTGAGGTACTTTCGGAGAACCATGGAGCACCTAAAGTCACACAGTTCGAGGAACTTTTAGAAACTGGTTACGTGGAAAACTCAACGAGGGCCTTTAAAATTGGAAAGGTACGATTATCATTTAGATGAGTTAGTATTCTACAGCCCACTGGAAATTCTGTGGTTCCTGCGGCGTCCCAATTTTTAGACCTCAGCTGAAGGGGCTCCTTGTGTGCTACAGAGGCGGTGGACAGCTCACGATGTAGTCCGGCTAGCTTCTACAGTCTTACTTGATGAGCCTTTTTGTGGTTCCCAAACCTATGCCCCTGGATCGTGTTGCTCTTCCTTCCTTCGAACAGCTACAGGAATAGGGTCAACTGAAGTTTTCAATGTTGCGTCATCTCCGCTTGCATTTTCTTCCATTGGGTTCTACCCTTCCTTCTAACAGTCGAAAGTAGGCACCCTTCTACACAATTCGGTGCTTCCAAGAAGTGTGGGGAAACCTGATGAGACGAAATAAAATATATTGAAATGGGCTCAGTAAGTTTTTGCATGTCTCTTAGATTGTAGAACAAACAGAGAAACTCGCCGATCAATCCTTCGTTAGCACTAAAGCACCAGTTAACATTGAGGTTTTCATCGGAAGTGAAATAACAGCGTTATGCTCTAAAAACATGAAAGTCAACGCAGTTTATCACCCGAAACTGTAAAACGGATTAAATGACCTGACATATAATCTCATTTTCACACGAATTTGGTTTCCACAGCAGATTAGATTTAGATTTAATGAGGAAACGCGGTAAAACGGTGTAGTTTTTTGTCACTTTTCACAGCTGCATAAGCTCCTTCTCAACAATACCACATTTCCGTCAGAACCAGCATCTTTTGCTACGTCACGGAGAAGGGTCGTGGTAAAATGGCAGATAGCTTCCAGTAGAGAACAGATTCAAATGTGGCGTTTATAACGATGACATAAACCGACACGAACCTTTCTAACATGCTGATGACAAACTGGTTCACAAAGCCAGTCAGTGTACGCATAAAGGAACTTGTAGCACCTTGAGAAAGAGAGAGGATACTTACACAGTTTATCCGCCAAATTTGTTAAAAATTTTCCTGGCACCAAATCCAACCGGTATCTAGAACATCCCACAGAAAGACCACCGAGGTGTAAAATGGCGACCACAGATTTGCAGCGTATTCACACCTACTGTTGTTATGGGACTCTGGTGATGCCGGTTTTCCATTATTCGTACGGGTAATCATCAGACTTCTGTACACAAAGCGTGACAAACGCACATTTCTTTTTCCTCTTTACACTTCACGGGAAATAATCATCATTTTCAGTCCGAAAGAAGGGGCTGCGATGAACGCTCTTTGTTTTTCTGAAGGAGACTACTCACAATGTTGCTGAAAACTCTTCGACAACCCACGACCGATTTTGCCCTACTTGGGGCTCATCAGGCAACCGCATTCCCCGAGTTCCCGTCAACCTTATCTTCTGATTAAACCCAAATGGTATTAACTTCGCGAAATACACTCATTTGCACACCAATTTGGTTTTAACAAGAGACTCAACTGAATCCGAGCTGAATCTCTATTTTATGACAGTGTTCGACTGAATGTGCTGCTCAAAGACTGCCTCATGTTTCAGTTGGTATGATATTCAGGATATCGCAGTATATTTTCCTGAAGGTTGTTTTGTTTTTGGTAGCCTTGGAGTATTGAAGAGTCGTTTGTGCGCGGTTTGGACACTTTGAATCCCACGACGATGATCATTTTTTTCACGGAAGACCTAAGAAGCAGAAGATCCACCGATGCGTGAGTTTGTTGAGGTGTCACCTAATGGTTGCCATTTGTATGATGTTTATAAACTGGTGTAAACATGTTGCTACATTACTTATCTGGACTACCTGAGTGTCAGTCTCATTGATGTCTTTATTTGTATGCTGCTGTTTCCATTCTGCGACCAGACTTGAAGAATCAGCTCTTTCCTCCAAAGTTGTCATAAGTTATTCTGAGTTATCAGGAGAATACCTACAGCCGATCTGAGCAGGAGTTAGTATGTTCTAGTGCTTCTTCAAGTTGAAGTATCATATGCATAGCTAATTGCCGTCCTTAAAATTCTGACACATTATTGACTACGCAATGCCTGGAACACGCGAGTCACTGTGCAAACCTTACAGGTTCTATAAGCAAGAGCCTGATGAAAGTGCTGTGCCCACAGTGCCCACATGAGCGGGATCGTGGAAGTCATCTGAACCGGACAAAAGTGTAAAGTGAGAGCAGCTAGACTGCAGGTGAATAGGGATACGCTGACTGATGTTCCAGAATTATTTTTCTTTACATGGTACTACTTATAATGTTGATGAAAACTTCTAGACAGCCTACAACGGGAGTCACTCTTGGTTGACGGAAAATCGGGACCTAGGCCTATCTGATGGTCCCCCAAAAAGCAAAACAGGTAGTAGAGTTTTCATTGTCTCCACAGATAGTAGAATGTCTTGAGAATATCTTGAATATCATTCTAAATGGAACATGATATGGTTTTTATGCAACCCATTAACCTGAAGAATAGCATAAAGAAGAGATTCAACTGAGACTCAGTTGAGCCTCCAATGAACACCAGACTAATCTGCAAATAGGTCTTTTCAGAAAATACACTTTGATGTATTCTTCTGAAGCCACAGGCGAATGATAATTTCGGTAGTTTGGAAAAGACTGACTGTGCGACGTAAACTGTAAAGCAAACGTGTCGGAACTTGAAAGCCAGCCCTTTTCCATTCAGAAGCTTATTCAGCTGGCTTAATTCGCTTCGAGATTGTGATTAATCACTTGTCAACGAACAGTGTCGAGTGAGCTTGACACAGAGCGAGTGACGTTTAACGTCTCTGCTTTCAAAGTAATACATCTGTGTGCTACACCGCAGATGTGTTGACAATCGATTAGAATCGGGTGCACCCATGAAAGTTGAAGAAGAAACGCGTAGTTCACTGAACGAGAGCGTGAATGATGAGGAAGAAAACAGTGGTGAACTCGTTTCATTTGCACCCGGTATCGATTAGTCAGTGTAGTTCTGTGGTATGCCAGTTTTTGCATTTGCAGAGAAGACTATCCACTTGAATGGTAAGTACACAATCCGCCTTGGTCTGTGACAGAAGACGAGTTTAGGATGAATGGTTTAACACTGTTCTGCTAGCATAAAAGCGGTTTTGAGCTGTCAGGCTGCCTGTATAATGTATCAGAAACTCACCACATAACTCGATCACGCTTTCGGCTCCAAGATACATGAAAATTTACTATAGAAAATGAGCAACTAACAAATTTTTTTCAATTCATCCAATCCGGGCTAGTATTAGTACAGACTGAAATCTGGGACGGATATCCTTCACTAAGTCTGGGCTCGAGATAACTCAATGGTTAAGGCCCAGTTTATGAACCGGAAGGTCCGTGGTTCCAACCCAACCTCAGCATCTCGACTGCTCCTGTCTAGGCTTGGGCAATCTGGTAGTATCCCAGCGTTTGTGCCTACTTCCTTTGGCATGGCAGCTAGGCACCGAAGGGGTGCTACACCTGAGCGAATCATTTTTTATATACTAATTTTGGGACCATGTTATGGTCGCAGGGAATCCCTTGATACTGATTATATCCAGTTGGCTACAAATAATGAGAATGTAAGGGACCTACCACAACCATTCTACCCAAAATATCATCGAAAGCAACAAAGCTATGAGTGCCCCCTAACTATGACCAACCTTTACTTTACCCAATTTAGGGGTAATTTGGGCAAACATGATTACTGGCCCCATGATAACTCTCTCCAGAGCAGTTTCAACTTTGTGCATCAAGCGTCTTACTTTTATGGTGTGCTTTGTCATAACTTTCCTTACATTATAAGGAGTGGTGGCACTGGTTAGCCACCAGTTTAGGTAAGGTCGTAACTCTTAAGCTTAGTCAGTCCACATGGTACTTTGGGCTGGGCTAGAGGCATTATTATGCTAGACCATCAATAAACAAACAACCTACTAATCGCAGCAGCTAGCCGCTGGTATAATTCCTCTGCTCCCCTAAATTAAGTAGGAAGAGGTGAATGAGAAACCGTTTCGGATATACGAAATATAGTACATCGCTTTTCGATGTATATGCTCCAGCCCATCCATACAGAGTGACAAAAGAGTTGTTATCACAACATTTGCGTCCTCTAACCAGGTAATTAGCACTTAGAGTAGATTAAGTCATTCATATGTACACTATTTTTCACTATACCATATTATGCTGTATTATTGTAGCAGAATGTATTATACTATATAATTTCAATTATACTGTACTAAATTACACTATGCACCTCCCCTGTGGATCAACCGGTGTCGTATGCCAGCCATTCATATGGTACATTCTATTTTCACACTACATATGATGCACTATACTACAATATGCTGTGCTGTACCATATCATACTGTAATGCACCCTACTATACCATACGATACTATGCTATACTGTACCATACTATGCTATACTACAATACACTACATTACACTATACTGTACTATACTACACTATGCTATACTAAACTATACTGTACTGTACCATACTATAATATACTATGCCATACTACACTATACTATACTATACTATACTATACTATACTATGCTACACTATACTATACTACACTATACTATAATATACTATACTATACTATACTGCACTGTATACCGTATCTGGCGTCGCGACAGTTTCAGTGGCACCTCTTGTACTTCAGTTATTTTGATGCAAGTTTCTGTGTTTGGGACGTTGAAGATTGGCCTGAACGATTCGAACTATCATGTATGAGCAGCATAACTTACTTGGCGACAGGAAATAGTTGTTCCTGTCAAATTCTGTCACGTAAGATTCATAGGCACTGTTAAAGAACCTGATGTGCCCTTTTTCTTAGATTGCGTGAATAAAGTGAAACACAAACTGTCCTTATTCAAATAGTCAAAAGGACAACCCTTAAGACAGGCTAACATGCCAAATTTCATCTATTCAAGATATTCGGGGATAATTCTCCGATTGCCGACACGAACTGCTAGATACAGGTTTGGCGACCAGCCAGACAAGCAGTTGACAGATCGGCTTATTTTCGGCATTCACTATTCGTCTATCCGAAAGGGGCTTCTTCTGTTATGTGCAGACTTTAGCCCTATACGAGTGGCGTGCCATGACGATATCCCCGACCCAACTGTACTCACCGAACAGATCCATGACTACCAAGTTATCAGCCAAGGATCCTTGTCATTGATTCAGGCGCTCCAGGTCATCTGACCAAACAAAATTACAGTTTATTTGCCTATATCATGGACTTCACAATATACATCGGCAATCTGGAATCACCAATTTCAGGAGCAACTTTACCAGGGTTCGCACCTACAGCTCACATACCAAGAAATTTTGTCTCTGGTCCTAAAAATACTAGTAATCCTCCGTCGAAGCTTGATCGGTGTGGAGTCCACCTTCTGGCGTTATGCGCAAACTAATAACGTGTTCATTAGTTGTCACTAAGACTGGTCGTCCCTTACTGCTACAAGATGTTATGAAGGCTGTCCACATCACAGCTGACCTGCTATCTACTACTGATTCACAAGGTGAGCTCAGAAAATTTAGCCTAAAGCGTAGTGAAGGCGTGGGTGACAAGGGGAATTTGCCAGAATAACCCATTCCATGAAGTGGAGTGTTTTTTAATACGTGAACACACGACTGAAGTACTTTATGAACTATACTTCCCGGCGGATCACTGAACAAGCTGAGACTTCGCCATGGGAATTAGTATTCATCAGCCTATTGAAGGCTGACCGAAAGCCACTGTGTTTGCGATTTACCAAACAACTGTCGAACCGGAGTTGACAGATTGACAAATTGACTGGTAATGCGTGATTCCCCAGGACACATCTGAAGAACAAATATTTTCCGATTACACTTGACAGTGCTTTTTTTACCGTCTGGCCACTTTCTTCGGATTGCATGAATATAACTCCGTGCCTTCCGGATTTTTTTTACCTCTTCCGCTATTTTTCAGCAGCTTACTCAAGGAATCGAGGAAATCGAGGTGTATCAGTTGGAAGAGGTCCTGCACGCTCGTGCAAAGGGCAAACGTGATCAGTATCTCCGCGACATACCTCACTAGTTTCGTAGTTCTAATATGATAACCGGTCTTAGAGTGTCCATTTTCTGTATCCATTTTGCACTTAAGCTGTTACTGGTGGCAGCGGACATGAGTTTACCCCTGATTGTCTTGCTCAAATTCTTAAAACTTCATCTGATGGATGGAGCTGTTGATGAGCTTTGCCTAGTAACTGGTGCTTTGCAAGATTTGTGTCATCCTGCTTATTCGGATTACTTTCATGGTCACCAGTGGTGCCTCAGGGCTATGCTAACCTTCTTCTTCATCAAAGTTGCACCCTGTGCTTATTGTTTGTGTTCCCTTAACGGGTGCTGGTTTTGTACTTAAACCAGAGGTTTATCCTCAGACACACTGAGAATTCCTGGGAATCCACTGCGGTAGCAAAAGTCTAGTTAAGTAGCTCCTTGGAGCCCAATTCAAAGTTTAACCAGGTCGCAAAGCACCAAGTTTTCTTTAGGATCCTAGAAGCCCTTAACATTTTTATCTGCTGCCAGCATCCAGCACTGAAAGATTTCACTCAGTCGGTGTAGGTAGAGCGTTCACTTCTGGGTGCTAAAAAGGCCAGGTATGTCGACTTTTATCTTGACATTCCTTCTCACCCATCATGTCTGATGGTGATATACATGACTGTTTCCTCGTTCAACCTTTATCGATAAATCGTCCGAACAGATGCGGAACGCTAGCACCAGTTCAAACATGTACTGAATACTGGGTATTTTAATGTGGAAACAACTCATTTGCTATTGGCTTACTATTGATTTTGACGTATGTCGGAAGGCAAGCAGCTGTGTTTATTGCGGACGGACATTTGACACTTGCTATCAACGCGTGTTCCTTGGCCAGTTTTCAATTTCGGCAAACAGTTCACAAAGGCTAGTGTGTGAATCAGTATTAAGCATTGGTAATTATTCATTCTTGTTCGAAATGGTCTGCGATCTTCTTCGCAGACGATGGAGTTGTCGAAGTATCCATGTATGTCTTGAAGGCCGTCTTTGCAAATGTTACACTTCACCGGTGAATTTCATAATGACTGGCTTGATGGCATTGGATGCAGACACCTTTATACAGCCCCTTGGCATCTTTGTTCCGATAAGCAAGCTGAGAATTTTATCGAGACATTGAAGGCTTCCATTTCCTCTTATCAACCCCCACGTTTTAAAAGTTGAAAAGATTTTCTGTAACAATATCAGCATGTGCTCAACTGTGAGGCAGGAGAAAGCTTCGTCAAACTACCGAACGGACATTCTTTACGTCCTGGGGTGAGATGTCTGCTTTCTGTAAAAATGACATTTTACTAAGCCAATGATGTGCGAAATTGGGACAAGCGATTAGTGGGCATACTTTATTGTTTCACGTTCATCACATTGATCAGATGCTTTTCAGTTGGTTCAAAACCTTGTTGTCGTTTCCCATCCAAATGATGTTTCTGCAGATACTTATGACAGTCAATTACTTGCAACAAAAATGAGGATTTGCGAGCGGTTCTAAACGAAACTTCGAACAGACTGTAAGGGCAGATCCAGCTGCGGTGAGTACAGTGATTGGGGATGACTGAACTCGAACGATCGTGACCCGTTTTTTTGCCAGGTTCGTACAGTTCAGTACTACTTACGATACTCATTATTTCCCATATTTAATACTATATTAGCTACGCACTAGAGAAACTGAAGTTCACTTAAATGATGGCAGACACTGAAGGATAGCGTTTAGTAGTATTTCAACTACAACAATCAGTTGATAAAGGACGATAGGGAATTCACTTAAACCCCATCCGTACGTTTGACATATTTCCAGAGAGGCCACAGTGTCATTCCTCAGCATCACACGAATTTTTGAAAGCGAGTCTATTTGTACCGTGAATTCCCATCGGACAAAAGCAGTATTCATAGACATGTTTGGAATGTCAACTGTTTTCACCTGCACACAATGAAGAATGTCCTTTTAAACTAATGTTTGGCTTAGCACCAAAGTCAACGGTAATTAGGAGTCGGGTCCCTCACCGATCAGCTGTGACCGCTGGAAAATGGGAACTGGTGCGATCTGAATTAATTGCGTTCGGAGGACATGTAAGAAACTATAACTCAGATCTTGCAGCATGGAAACGCCTTATACCCAGTGTTGTTGGTTTGGTACATGCTAGCACTTACAAAAGGGGTCATTACTCCAACTGGGGCGGTGATTCCATAAGCGCAATCCACGGTTAATCGTCTATCGTCGCCACTATAATTTGCCCGTCAGCTTATCATACACAACTGTCCGTGCGCCAAACCAAACTTTTTATCGACTGGTGAGGACCTCCAGTTATGCATCCATTTTGTACTTTTCCTGCTTGCTTCAAATTTATCAACCGAAACACACGAAGAATGCGCAGTCTCGAGATCGCTTAAAAGGTTGTTCTCATTGGAAGGATCACACGCTTTGAGTCGTACTTTTGTGGCATGCTTCTGTTCGCCATAGATGAAAGCCACTTGGCATAATGGAACCTGCAATAGAAAGCTGTTTTTTTTAATTCGCTGGAAATGAAAGCGAGCAAGAAGGAAACAGTCAGGCATCTCTGTCTCCAGATGCTTTGTTAATGAATTTGGCGATACTTGCCTCAGACCCTTGTAAATAAGACAAAACAATCATGAAGCAAACAAATTAAAGCTGCGGAAACAGTCCCAGGTTGGTCGAAACGGGACAGGATGTTCTTCAATTTCCACTCTTGTGAAATGGTTTGGTTCTTCGATGTCTTCCAAACAGGGCGCCACATCGCTTGAAACACATTCTCATTAGAAAGCTGCCCCTGATTCAAATCCCATCATCCCTGGTAAGGTTGTACTTCATATGCACTGCTAACATGAGGGAAGCCACACTTTTCGGAGCGATCTCATTTAGTATTGATTGGAACAGCGCCCACCATGCTTTAAAATAAAGATACTCCTAATACAGTTTACTCCAGGCTTTCACTATGAAGGTTCAGTGTTTCACCTTGATCATACTCTACTGTCTGTGCACACATAAGCGTTTTATAATATGAGTTCCTTTGGAGGATCATTCTTGTCGCCATAGTCGCATTTTAAAAGTCACTGTTGTCCCGATAGCGATTCCACGACAGTGATAACGTCGAAGTCAAAGGTTTCCGAATCCATGCCTATTACTGTCATCCTCCATGGACTGCCGAATCCGTATATGTACAAAAATACTTTTCAACTTGAATCACAAGGCTTGGAATCCCCAATTTGAATCCTTAGTCTTGGAAGCATCCGTCTAAGGGGTCAGTCTATCATCCGTAATGCAAGAAAATTAAAACCAGACCATTTCCTCTTCGTCTTCCAAACACATTTTCTTTGAGGGGGGATGCACTTTTTCCAGGGTTAGCACTGCACTCAAAAGTTCGAAGTTGCAACTTATCAAATCCACCAATGCTTTGGCATAATTGTGACCACGTTAACTGATTTCCCTTCTGCTATCTCACTGGTGTAACGCAGGTGACATCTGAATTTCACTGTTTTGGATGTTCACTGCTTTTACGCTAAGGGACAGCATTCAGTCCTGTCGTTCCAAGCCATTCGGCAGACATTCGAATAACACAAACAAACAGATAGACAATGTGCTCTTCCTTTAATTTGTGCTATACAACATTGGTGAAGGGAGACGAAAAAAATCACCATTAGGCTCCTTTCATCGCACTAGAGGTGAACATACCCGGACGATACTTGACTCATGGTGGTGGCCAGATAGCGAAATTGTTATCTTGTTCGTCTCTTTATTGTTACCGAAGAACTATAACGTGTACATCCATGTACCGAGACAAACACAAAAGAGCACACGCCCAACGTGTGCGAGCGAGTGGGCCAAGTCAGACTCCATTCCGAAGTTGTTCCATTAATGGGAATATTGTTGCAGGTGCCTTCGTTTTCTTGTCTCATCTTCTCTTCTTGTCTTCCACTCAGTTTACCTTCGTGCCCATGTCACCCGCGTTTCTCAGACGGAATTACTGTCCATTATCGTAGTCCATTCCGAATTATGTTTCGATAATTGTGTTTTTTTCTAAGCTACCAACTACTAAGTCAATCACTCATCTACCCAGTCGATTTGGCTTTCTTTCAACACCCGTTACTATAGCTCGTCCTCGGGACAGGGAGAATTACTGTTGCTGGTGCTGCTTGTTGATAGGCGACGGGTGAGCAGTAGCAGGGAGGACTGTAACCGTGACCGATATGCACACACGAGCACACAGATGCATCGAAACACAACCGCCATACTACTTCCTGTTTCAATTCAGCATCGTCGTCACGTCACCCTTGACCAGTCTAACCGAATGGAATACCTTCATACCACTGTTGTATCTCACAATACCACGGAATGTCGATTGTTGGTTGTAACTGGGTCAACGCATGCAGGATGCCACACCCTGTTCTCTTGTTCGCCTACCTATATTCTCCCGCCTCGTTTCACTCCTGCCTGTGGTTCCTCCCCCCACCCTAGCCCTTCGTATGCCCAAACAACATCTCGCCCACATCTTAGACCACTAAGTACCATTGCCATTCCAGCAACGAATTGTTTGAGAATAGACGGATGCTGACGTTGGTAAGACAACAACAGTGGTATGCAAGTCGTCGATTGTACATTTGAATCTCACTATTCACGTGTATAGCTGGGTACATTTGTAGGCATGTGCTTATCAGCACGCATGAACAACCATCGACTACTCAGTGAACCAGGAAGACGAATATGTAGACTTCACCCACACCTACCCCTGGCCAACGACGGTTTATCAGACAGGCAAGATTTGACACGGAGAACGAGCAATGCCGGTTGAAACGAAGACAGGTGTTGTACGCTACCATGGTTACGCAGTTTGAACAGCTCGTTCTGTTACTTGCTCGCCCGGTTGTTTATGTCAGCGTAGAAATAGTGTGGAGATGGGCGATTGCGCTCAGTCGACTAATAAACCAACCTACAACGTTTCCGGTAGTGGGTTGGCCTCAACTACGAGTCAAAAATTGCAAACCCACTTGGAGCACAAAAATATGCAGTTGAGATGTTTGAAAATAGTCAGTGGTAACAGCTGTACATGCCTAATATACAACGAAAATAGTTTTGCTCAAAATGGGGAATGACCCACACTCCAAGAATGCTGAGTTTCTCAAAAACAGACCCAAAGCGTCACTCAGATCCATATTGAAAATGTATGACTGCCTTACCATAAATTATCACTGTTGTGGTTCCCGATGCGGAACTTTGAGTCACGCGTAAGCTTGACGATCCCAAGTATCAAAAGGAAGAAGTCTACGGTACGTAAGCAAAATCACAACTAACCTCAACTGTCCTCGGCCCTGGCATTAACAGGTTTGCAAGTCTGTCACTGACCGGCACAGCGCAATGTCAGGGCCCACAGACCAGACAACGGGAAGCTCGATAGTGTGGGTTGCGTCCGTCCCTTCCGAAGCCATTCTCGTGACTCTGATTGGCGGAGATCACAGCAGAGCAGGTCAGAGCAAGCCCAGCGTTCGGGGGAAGAACACGCATGGGTAAATAGGTCAGTGGCACACATGTACACACACGCAAGCACACTAGTGTCCGACGTGGCTGCCTTTGCGCTAAGGCGAATGGCGCCTACGGAGGAGCGAAGCAGGCAGAGATTGATGAGAACACGGGCTCACCCATTTGTAACCTGAGTCTCCCGTTAAAGCTAGGTCGGTGAGCAAATGAGTGCATTCCAATTTGGTTTTGACGGGCGGCTTACTTGAAACCCAGTTACGTTAATACTCTACGGAGTACAAAACATCCGCAGTTTCTATGACGTATAGCACGAACAGAAATTCCTTAAACTTACCCCGGTAGACTAACCACCCGGAGTGGTTCAAGCCAACAAAACCTACGGTTGATCACTTCGTCCTCTCCCGGAAGAAGGATACTTTCTTACGATTGCCATTCAAGGTAGATCATACGCCTAAAGATTGCCCTGAACGGTACTCATCCGGCTACACAATTGCTCTCGTATTTAAAGCACACCAACCGCGAGAACCGACCTCTCTACCATCCGTGGGATAAACTGCAGTTACGAAGACACTTAAGTCGTCAGAATAGACCGATGTCCCCCTCAAAAAATCGTCAGCACACTCCAAAGTACTTGATACGCCCCACGACACAGCAATCATCAAGTAGTCAATCAGTCGTCCGAAATCCTGCATCATCGATCAACTATACGGACGAAATCTTGGAGTTGTTAGGACGTGAACAAAGTTGACAACAAACACCATAACTGGTGCTATGAAGACATATTTATAACTTTGAAAAGTATTAAGCATATCAGACCAAAATATTTTCTTGGTACGGTCTACACATATGGGTCTCCCAAATCGTACGAAGAGTATTTGAGCGAGTTACACAGTAACGCAGTGTGTCATTGTACCAAACCAGGATGCGATCGCTATATTACCCAAAGTGACCGTTTTCTTAACATAGCCAACCTCGTGTTTTTAACGCTGTCAGGTGGACGCCACCAAACTTTCTTGGTCGCTGCTTAGCCTACTGTCTTCTTTAGAGTCTCGCGGGCCACAAAAAATAAACATTTACATGGAAAAACCTCTACACTGAACACGTCCCCTTCCATGGTGACCACTTAGGTCGGTTTTGTCAAATCTTGATCTGATCCTCATAAAGTGAATCCCCTCTTCCTGTTGCAATAATGAAAGAGGCTCTCACATCACTGTGTACCCTTTCTTTTGAGAGAACAATAAGCGCTGAGGGCCCACTGAAGTACAACGGGCTAAACCACCCTCTGCTGCGCCAACCCTCTTTGACTGTTTCTTTTCGTGATTGTAGTAGAATGTCTTGACTCTATCAGAATGGCAATTTTAATTACTTAAAGTGTGTACATGTCCAGTACCAATATACGCATACACACGTCAATAAATTTATTCGTAGGTTTGTTAAATTCAATGGTGTGTTCATAGATTTTTTAATGAAACCTTATCGGAGCTGGGCAACCAGAGTGAAATATGACAAAACGAACGATGGAAGTCGCCACCGGTCTTTTCAAGAAAAGCTTCAAAGTAGTCACACCGGATGAAGGCGACATCAAAAACTGGTTTCACAACAAAACGAAAACCAAGCGTTTTTCACGGAGTGCTTTTCAATGTCAGGTCAGTAGTTCCCATCAAACATCGCGTCACACCAGATGTTTTTCTTCCATCGGTAACCGGAATAAACTGGAGGTGGTTCCATTAAGTCTGTGGCTGACAAATTTTCCTGTCTTGCTTGTGTGTGTGTGTGTGTGTGGGAGACTTTGGTGGTCAAATACCCCAAAGAAGGATACCAAGAGATCTATGTCTACTGAACAAGTAATAGTTTTGGTTCGATGACACAAGTACACACAAATCAGTGGGATCCAGTTCCTCTTATTTGTATGACATTTGAATTTTCCACAGCTGACTGAAGCTCAGTTATTTTCCCGAATTTTCGTTTGGCTATTGGCTATTGCCGTTGAAGTCGCGCTGTCAGTGCATCGTCATTGTTCTGGTGGATCTGCTGATTATATCATTCAAGGCAGAATCAAAAGCCTTCGGATTGTCGAAAAACGCCAAACGGAGGTTAAAAGCAGTTGCTGAAGAGTGACGAACTGGTTTCCAAATAACCGTCGTGATGTAGAACCGCAAGCTTGAATAGAGTTAGTTGTAACACACGGTTCCACCGATCAGTAAGCACATTGTGAAGGCTTGGAACGGAAACTGATCTCAGTTGATCCGGTGAAGTTGGATTTGGAACCTTCAAAACTAGGGTAACTCAGATTTTACTAAAATTTGTTCGACCTTCCCCGGATATTAATGACAAGCTGAACTACTCTACAAAGGCATCAGCTTTAAGCTGGTTAAGCATTCTGGGCGTAAACTTATCAAAATCAGAAGACGTATTGCTCATCAAACCCTGCCGTACGACCAACTTACCCGTAATCGGCTCGAACAAACTTTTCTCTGATGACAGAACCAGTCGACTTTCCCTGCTCTTCACACGCGACCAATAGCACACGTATCCATTGCTTTTTACTCTCCGAATTTGAACCATAGTTTCCTTTGTGTAATCCCTTCCATTACCCATCAAGCACAGCAGATGCTGCAGCTTTCCGCCTCTGGTGGTATAAAGTTTGGATGGCGGTGTAGTTGATTCGACGGACTTGTTTTCTGTTAGCCGGCACACAGTGAGCTTGCTGGCGACGGTGTCAAGGGACAGAGTTTTACATATATGGAAATGTGATGGATGCGTGAAGGTCAGGAAGCAACAAAACTTTCCTCCGACTTCATAATGTCAGATTGTAACCCGCGACTGAAAGCCAGAAGGTCAGCACTAGCGAGCAAACTCCCTGGTTTGACTGAACCACGTGACATAGGCTTCATAATCGGACGGTGTAGCTGTCTGACCGACAGTTTCGTTAGGGTCATTATATGGCAATTCGTCCGGGTGTGCTTTCCAGTTAATCACATGTAACCTGGTTTGATACTGATATCCGACGGATCAGGAAAGTATTGTTGTAGTCTTGCGAGCAGTGGAGTTCCCATACGGTTCAGTTCCCATACGGGGTTCAGATTGACTGCGATTCTTGGTTGGACCAGCGGGAACCGGATGTCTTTACTCGGCCAAGCTTGTCTGTATTATACTGGATGGGGTATACTTGTCGGCGATGTTGACTCAGGCCAGTCTTTGTCAGAACTCGGCGGGGAAAATCAGCACAGGCCAACTGGGTGTCAATACTTTCATGGACATGAATTGGACGGTGGTGTATTCAATCAGCTTTCGATTTGTCACAACTACTCCACGTGAGCCCCACCAGTCTCTCCTCTGTACTGGGTGGAATTGGTGCTCATCTAGACTGATGTCCGGACTATCCACGAGGAGGTGATTCGGGGCTTCGACTACTGCTACTTCGATTAAATTCATTATGATGTTAATAATAATGCCGTTATTCCTTTGTGTTTAGGCCCGGGGGATGGACCACAACAAGCCTCTGCATGTTCATCCGCCGCTCTTATTTCCCCGGGCCTGTATTAGCGCCGAGATCTTACATACTGTATCACACTCGGCACCGAGAAAACTGTTCGTTGCTCTTCGAGTATATGCACAAGTTCACTGGTTTGACTACTGTTTATCAGCCAGTCCGAATCAGATTCCGAGCATCCATTATATATATATATATATATATATATATATAATATTATTATTGCTTTAGTATCATAACTACTACTATTATTAGTGGCAATTCCTCCGCACTGTCTGTCGCGGCTTTTGTCTGATCGAATACTGTTTGCGATGCACTTACCCTACACAATGTTTAGACTTCGTGACTGGAAAACTTAAATTATAAACTTCAAACTCCAAGTGAGTAAGAACTCCGCCAGTCAGCTTCCCCGAAAACATTTGCCATTTTCCCTTTAGCCCAAACAGTCGAACACGAATTGGCCTCCTTCGGCGCTAGCAAGAGCAGTAGGGTAATCATCGTTCCTCACCAAAATGTTTATATCATATCAGAACACGAGGGACACTACATCCTACAGAGGAAAATTCCTTGAAAATTGGTCGGAAACCAGGGCGGAGTGAAACACAAAGGAAGTGAAGCGGTTCGTTCAGAATGGCTTGACGTGAGGCGCGATTCGATGCATTCCGGTCTTATCATGCCAGGCTTTTAGATTACTACCTTACACGTATACGCATGTGTACATGGTCGCGTGAAAATGGCACGAGCGCGTGACTTCGGATCACCGGTTCCGTCCGCTGACAGATTTCAGGTATTCTCCATATATCCTTACTTTCTCCATCAACCAAATGGAGAGAACTATCGTCGACCGCAATCACATTACTATCAACATAAACAAGAGAGAATGTGTACGTACCGCGGACTTTGTGCCGAAATCTTGCTGCACCTTGGTACGGTCGAAACGAGTTGAATTATAGGAACAGTCACAGTTCCGACCGTAGGGAGCGAGAAACGATTCACATAAACAAAATCGGTTTATGATATCTGCACTGTTCGGATGTAGAGGGAATAGAAGGGAATGCCAGAGCCGGCTAATTGACCGCGGGAATGGGGGTAGAATGGTAGAACTATGGTGCCATCTAATTCATACTGCACATTAAGCTATACACACTAATCCCAGCTTCCTGTCTGGAGCTTGAGAAACAATGTGGTGTTTTTTGAAGGTCTCTTCTCTGAGCTCACTCATTATCGTGAATTGAATTAATCCGTTGGTCCAATAGGTATATTGCTAAGGAGCAACAGGTGAACTAACGTTTACCGTGCACCAGATATATTATCTTGTCAACACGGTGTGACCACATATTTAACTTTTTTCGGCCTCCTCACTTTTCAGGATACGTACCTAACTACTCTTGCGAGAAAATGTTACCGATCAAACGTTTCTCCCAATGAAGACTAACAAACATATCTCCCGATGGAAGTTCCGATGAGGTCAAATTTTGAAAATCTCAGTTGCACGAAGCTTTCAACTCTTACTGAATCAATCATGTAACCGTTTTGTTAGCAGTTTACTTCTTTGACCTATGGATTATGCGCCAGCTAACCGACCTTGTGCATGAATCCCCCACCCCCACAAAGATTGTTCAGCTTAACTATCGTCGAACAATACACAGTAGCTGATAGTCTGAAACACGACTCTCCCACTACAAGCTCAAAGAGAGCATAAAGAAACCAAGTGTTACGCAATACATCGGGTTTATTTCGCTGTATCTCCTCAGGCGTATACTGCAGGACAGTATCAGATAGATAATAAAACAGAACAACGGTTGTCACTTTGGGGAGGTTGAAGGCAAGTCAACCACAACTGGATTGCCGACAATATGACCATTCCTTCTGTCTGCACAGTTCTTGTTCCCATCTCCTCATGGCACTGGATTCAGCAAACTGTAACACCTTACTTTACGATGTGGAACGTAGCTTCCTTATCCACACATTGCCGAAGCTAGGTCCACCATCGATACCGGCTTCATCGATAGGCCATCATTTACTTGAAAGTTTACCTTTTTTTGGATCTGGCATCGGCATTTCACATCGTGTACACAATCAGAAAAAGTAAGGCGCCACAGTTTACTGAATCTATTGCTACCCGAAGGTGGAAACCAGAACTGTCTAAACAGGAATAATCGGTGATCTCGTTGGCAATCCCTTTGTGATTGACTTGCTTTCGACATCTCAATGGTTATGACTAATGTTCTGTTTCATTTATTTATCCGACACTATTCTGCAATATACACCCGAAAAGATAAAATAATTCTCAGGCCATGAGCTTGAAATGTTACTATTTCTTAGGTACACCGATAAAAACCAATTTATCAGAACTTGTAAAGGAGTCTGGTAGCTATTTAAGTCCTAAATTAATCTATAACTAAAGCAGGAGACATGATATTCTACTCCTTCGGAGTTGGATGCTGGGATTTCCAAGACTCGAGCTCTTTAAGCGTTCGTTTTCAAGGACTGCTTATTCGTGATCAGTGTGCAGCTTGCTCAGGAAGCAAAAAACTGCCACACTGCTTTTATCTGCGTCGTCATTCGAGAATCCAGTTGACATTAGGTCACGTGGTGTAAACCCCTTGAGTAGTGATGTATTTTTCTAAGTTACCCATGCCATCGATCAGTCAACCGCAGCGGGGTGCCTGGGGTGCTTTTTATCTGGAAGTTTGATGGTTCAAATCTTCATCGAGATTTATGAGTTGTTCAGTGCTGACAATTCCAAACAAGTACAAAAAACAGGCATGCAAGGCTGCACAATAAGTTAACTTCGCCTTGCAGATTCGAATGAACGAATGCACGGTTGTTTGGGCTTGAAGGCTTTTTGAAACTTCGCAAACTATGATCCTACTAAAAATGTTGGCTGCTACCTCCTAGAACGGTCAACGGTCTATGGTAAGCTATCGTAATTATGGTAAAGGGCTCATTGGTTGACTTCTGGGTAGCTAGCTGTCTTCGAATTTTAGTTACTCTAATGTAGACTTCAGCATGTTGGCGCCGACCTCGGGCTTCCATTGGGGTAACATGGCAGCCATTCAGAGAAAGGGTACCGCAAACAAACGGGTTCCTTCGATCTGATACTTTTTGCAACGTACCCATATTGTTAATATCTGAGTGAAATCTGATAGGCAACTTGTTATTTTTGCACGGTGTCCTCTGATGTATCGCAGAAACACAAACCAAACAATGACCTAGTTTGATGAATGGGCTTTAATATGCTCCGTGTACTAAGTGTACTAAATTTGAATTCTTTCGCCTGACCTTAAACGAACGAAAACGGTGCATGTGATGAGGCACGGGATACCTCTGATCAGTTTCATTGTGCGTCCACATGCGAGACTGAATACGAGCTTCACTGAGTTTATATGATGACCCGGGCCTGGAAAATGTTAGATCGCCTTGTGCACCGTGGATCAGCACCTATCACATGATACTCCAGGTCTAGCGTAAAGTGAGCAGAACTTCAGTTTTTCGTCCGATGTGCTATTAAATATGGACTATGGCGTAATTGATAGAGCCGTGAAGTTTTAGTATCGAACTTTTGGGACAGCCGTTTTTCTTGACGGATCCCTCAATGAGGAAACTACTCATAAAGTTGCTGAAAACTCTCGACAGCCCAGCAACGTTATGAGCAGTTTCCTTCATGAAATTCTACTACAGAATCTCGGATATCTTACCAACCCAAGGACAAGGCGGCCTTTGTGCAGCACACTCAATTGAAGAATATCCTAAACAAGAGATTCAGCTGGGATTCAGTTGAGTCTACTGTGGAAATCAAATTAGTATGTAAACGAGTGTTTGGTGAAGATCCCTCATTAGTTTCTTGCAAAAAAATTATTCCAGGACTACCGGGAAAAGGGTGAAAAATGAGGTTTTGGACTGGGTGATGCACTGACAAATTGTGCAAAGTTCGCATATGCGAGAAGAAGGCCGCCTGGTCGGGATGCAGACATGCCGAATCGACATCAAGCGTTAGAAATGCGGACCAATATACAAGAACAAATCTACATGAATCAGACGGCTGTGAACCGGTACCGACCAACAGGCCTGTATGTGACCGCACTGTGGTGGGTGAACGTTTATGACTGCTCTGTTTCGCTGATGGATAATCTGAAGATCCGCTGTTCCCAAGGTCTGCGAAGTTCCAAATCAGCAGCTGATGTACGTTCATGTAATGATCGATCGTGAACCTGGATGATTTCTAAGAGAGTGACTGGATCGAACCTGATTAAAGCAAATGCCAGCAGATCACCAGCAAATTCCGTTACTAGATCATAAGGCCAGTCCATTCACTTTGGACAGATTTGTCAGTAGTCGCTGAACTACTTGCAAACCGTGGTCGGTTGACCAAATATATTCCGCGATTGGTTAAATCGGAAACAAGTCACCCTCGAAAAAGCTGGTTTGATTGCAGAGGAATCTCTACCCAGAAGTCTGTGAGAGCACAACCACTTGAAAGCTGAAGATAATTCTAGAAAATTTTTGGATTTGAATTCGGCACATATTGAAGAAGTGAGGTGGCGAAAGCCACGTAAATAACACCAAAGCTGGGCGACTCGATCGCAGTTTTGAAGTTAGATGAAGCTCTTGTAGGACACGATGCCCCAGAATAATGGGTGTTTTGGGCTAATGACAACAATTTGGAAGACGTCTTATTGATGGAGGTCAATGGATGAGCTACCTAAGAAAGTCGACAGAATCTCGGTTATATTCGTCCTGCTGCCATCCATTCACAAAATTTCATCCATCTCATAAGTGAAACAAGCACACTTAGTGTAGAAATCTTCCGGGGACGTGCAAAACAACCCTTGAGCTTCACAGAACACGCTACTCATGAGGCTGTTGGAAACTCTTCGACAACCTACGACCGGTTTCACCGTTCCACTTCATGTTCATCAGGTAGGCGTAGTTCCAGTCTCCGTTATCCTAATGTCCTACTTGAACACAAATTGTATGCAGTTTGCGGACTAATTTGGTTTTAACGGGAGGCTGTCCTCGTTTATGATTCAACTGAGATTCAGAGAAGCCTCCCGTTACAATCAAATTGCAGTGCAAATGAGTGTACTTCGTCAGACTTAAGCCAAACTCTTCACTGGTTCCAAAGAACTTCGCAAACGTGACAAAATCGTGTATGGAACGTGGCACAGTTCTCCGCTCTACAAGATAACCCATTAGCATCTGTTAATCATTCATTTCTAGTTTACCGTGTACAGTTATAACATTTCGAGTGTAACAGGCAGCACTTTACTACAACTAAGTAATTTTTTAACTTTCATTAACTTTCATGTGTGGGAACCCGTAATTAGGTAAACTGGGGTAGGTTGTATCCACAGACGAAAGTTACATTGCATGTTGAATGGGGGATTCCTCTTCTCCTATTCATACCGGTTGATGCCCTCTGGAAAGGCACCCTCAAGAAAGATCCACAGACGAGATCCTCCTTTGTTAGTTTATTAAGGCGTTTTTTCATTACTGAACCTTTCTCTGAATAGGTCACTTCATGGAAAACAGTATATTCACTCGCTCCCCGGAAGTGGCCTCTCCAGAGGGAGTGGCAACGGCCACAAATACACTTGTGCACTCAGAATATCCTTCCGAACAACTGCTTGAGAGCACACGAAAAGACTTTGTCAGTCTCTCAAATGAATGACTAAATGGGCTTGACAAGCATCTTTAGAAAGATCACGGGATACAGCCCACTGGATTCAATGAGTTTCATGGCTACGGGGCAGCGCTAAAATACGCTATGTTAATAGGTAACTTTATGTACGAGAGTTGTGTTCCTACGTAATCAAGGCTTTCTTTCGACCAAGGCTTAAGGCTGCTTAAACACTCAGGAACACATTCGGTTCGGCTCATTCTACATTAACTAGGAACCGTGAAAAGCCATGTTAATGTTGAATGATAGTTCGCATACGTTTAAGTATGCAGAAGTGTTGAACGTTCACGCAATGAAAGTAACAAATGTCCTGAGTGGGGCAAGGCTTGCTGACCGACTGCAGTTTATCAACACTCGGCACAACACCATTGCCTTTATAAAACGCGTACAAACAGCTGTGGCTGAAGTAAAAACGGTTCTTGGACCGTTTGGACCTACAGAATTCCGGTTTCACCATGGCCGAAATTTGTACTGGTCTAATCAGCCAGGGGAATTAGCAGTACTTTAGCAATAGAACGAAATTCAACTCAACCCAGTCTTCTATAGAGGAAAATGTTGGTAGCTCAGGTAGCGTAGATGGTCGTTGGCTTGTTCGCTGAGCTGGGCAATTTGATTGCAAACGTTTCATCACCAATGGAGGTGACATCATCAGTGCGTTATTGGGGAGCGTAGTGGTGCGTAGCGGTGGGTTGGTGGTTGTGCACAACCACCAACCCACCGCTACGCACCACTACGCTCCCCAATAACGCACTGATGATGTCACCTCCATTGGTGATGAAACGTTTGCAATCAAATTGCCCAGCTCAGCGAACAAGCCAACGACCATCTACGCTACCTGAGCTACCAACATTTTCCTCTATAGAAGACTGGGTTGAGTTGAATTTCGTTCTATTGCTAAAGTACTGCTAATTCCCCTGGCTGATTAGACCAGTACAAATTTCGGCCATGGTGAAACCGGAATTCTGTAGGTCCAAACGGTCCAAGAACCGTTTTTACTTCAGCCACAGCTGTTTGTACGCGTTTTATAAAGGCAATGGTGTTGTGCCGAGTGTTGATAAACTGCAGTCGGTCAGCAAGCCTTGCCCCACTCAGGACATTTGTTACTTTCATTGCGTGAACGTTCAACACTTCTGCATACTTAAACGTATGCGAACTATCATTCAACATTAACATGGCTTTTCACGGTTCCTAGTTAATGTAGAATGAGCCGAACCGAATGTGTTCCTGAGTGTTTAAGCAGCCTTAAGCCTTGGTCGAAAGAAAGCCTTGATTACGTAGGAACACAACTCTCGTACATAAAGTTACCTATTAACATAGCGTATTTTAGCGCTGCCCCGTAGCCATGAAACTCATTGAATCC
>SJOL01010424.1:464438-528102 GCA_004794785.1 Opisthorchis felineus
GGATGGACTGTTTTGAAAAGCTCTGATATGTTTAGATTTAGGACGCAGTCTGTTGCATGAAACACATGGTTCTTGCAAGGTAGACAGTCTGGGGACGCTAAGGTCTATCAGTCATGGATTCCTCTTGGAGAAACATTCCACATAATTTTCAGGCATTCATCTCAGTCCATGTGAAGCGTTCTAGAGAACTCAATCGGAAATGGCCGTACTGTTTGCTGCGAATTCATCAACATCCGAGGTCGTTGGAAATAGAGAATGGAACCTGCAATTTGGACCATCATTTGAAATAAGTCACTAGTTTCTCTCCTCGTAGTGTAACTCCGTCAGTTTGCGGAGGCTTCCTAGCAGCTTTTTTATGTCGTCACAGCTTTCGTTGAGGGGCTTTAAATCCCCCTGACCTTTTGATCCTGTGAAACTTCATCAGTCAGGAGTATCTTTAATGGCCGAAAATTTGGAGAAAAAACTTGGATCTATTCACGGGTAACTTTCCAGGTCTGAACAAAAAACCGTCAAGTCAGGAAAGCAAGTTACACTGTTTTTCTACAATAGAATGGTACAGCCATCAATTTACTGATTGAGTTGCATCCAGCTTTAGCAGCAATTTTACAGGGAGTTCCAGTATGAGGATCGGATTTTAGCACCCACTCAATCCTATCGATACAGGCTTCAAAGAACAGTCGGATGTCTTGCGATATGTTAGCACTTCACATCAACTAACCTCTGGTAAAAGTGGAAGCCTGTCGCTCAATTTTTTTTGGACTACATTAGGTCAGATGGACAACGTAGGATGAGATATTTGGAAAGGGGTTTGGAGTTGGAGTTCCAGCCTTGTGGCTGCTACTATGTATTCCCAAGAGGTGACCTTATCTCGGTGATCACAGCGGTAAACTTTGATTATAAGCTCTACTAAAGCAGGGTTGTGACCTGCAATGTTCCGACTTCGGTTGAGTTTGGTAATTGATTACTCCAGCCTTGAGGAAACACCTTCGTTGGAAAAAACCCTCTACTTTTGCTAGGAACCATATAAGGTGGATTAGGCACAGAGATAATAAGATTTAATCGTATTTGAGTGTTTTCAACAGTGTTTGTCTACATGGCGAAATATGCCCCTTTGAGCCTCCTTTGAATCGTTGCCTTTCCTGGGGAGTGCTTTCATACATTTAGTATTACAGGTCGATGATACTTTACTGAGTTGCAATAGGGAATAACACTTGGCTGAGTAAAGCACTTAGCTAGCTGAGCTAGCTAGAATAAAGCCATTCTAACCCAAATACAAGGCTCATCCCCACATTTTCCCAAAAATTACTTGACGTCGTAAACCCTAACGAAACAATCCCAAAGCGTTTTCGTTTCATCTCCGTCATCTCCGACATTTTCTTGGTTTTTAGGAACCATCACACCGTACTTATCCGGTCAACGACCAAATTAACCAAATGGGCTACATTTTGTTGAGAAGCCGTTCTCAGCACACATTTGTTAGTGGACGACAATTAACTCGTTAAGATACCGCACCAAACGATCTCTATCAGCGAATGCTTGTTGTCGCTCACTGTTTTATGATTCATAAAACCAGTACGCCTTCACAGAGGAAGCAGACAAACCCAAACTGCTCATTCGTTGTGTGGCTATCATTCGTTCCTTCTCTCTCTCTCTTAATCTTTTTTACATCTTCTCCCAGTCCATCAGAAAAAACCACCAACATCAACCACCCCGATGCGAACTCATGAATGGTGAGGACGAGTTGAGTTAGGCAGTTTCTCTTGGTAACCATACGACACCACGTCCAATCTTTGGAAGATCATCGAGACAAAGTGTGCCATAAAAGTGTCACGCAAACCCAACGCGAAGACAGCACACGCAAATATACACACACCCACACATGACTACTCTCCGTGATACCTTGTTATCCACAAACATTTTACAAAAACGTTCACAGTAAGGAATACAACTGATGTGGTTGAAATTACCTTATCGAAGGAGCGTACAAAAAGGAATAGGCCTTTGCACTCCATGAAAGTCTCGAGTCGTCCTTACCATTAGATAATGAATAAAACATTTATGTAAACGCCGGAGCAATCTTTGCGGCTAAATTCATTCGGACAGTTTGCCTTGCGTGGTTGTGTGAGACCATAGGGTTGCTTTTCATGTAGGTGGGCTCTCAATGGTTCTGCCATGTGAAAACGCCGGTAAAGGCAAACTACTTGCAAGTAGTTCAAAAAATCCGCCTATGGCTGGAGAAGCGATCGCACTACCACAATTTCGACCTTCGTCAACTGAGGTTATGTTCGAAGCGTGAGTCATCTTTCAGTTCATTCAGTTCTTTCTTCAGTGATATATGAGGTATGCTTTCGTGGATTTCCACCACTTCAAATGAAACAGCTCATTAATGTGTTGCAGAGACGATTTGAATGAGCTGTAAACGCTCGATTGAACGGAGATTCGAAACATTTTATGGGCATTTTACCTCCGTTGTTGTCTTCAGCAGCCTTCGTACAATACCGGAATGATGGTTGTATATGCCTCTGAAAAGGGATGGAATTTTGCCGAAGCCCAAGTAAACTGGCATGACACTGATTACTAGCAGTAGAGTGCGGTGATAAGAATTGTTAGTGTGGCAGTACAATTAGATGGGCACTACGTTCGCGCGTGTTCCTCCAGTAATCTTATTCATCCAAAATTTCGACAAAATTAGTTACCCAGATGAATTTCACCTTAAGCTTTGAGAAAACCTGCTAAGGTTAGCTTGGGTTTAGGTACAGAACCGGTGTTGACAATTGCTAGCGTCAAACTGTATTGGGCAGCATACCCACTTACTTGAACATAATCCAGACTGATAGAGTAACTATTTGGGACATGATTAGCGAGTGTATTTTCAAAGTTAGTCACTGACAAGGAGCATTTTGAATCGGCGGCCCCAACAAATGCAAAACAACCGGCATTCATCGGTGTGCAAATCAACACTCTACGTTCCTTTCATCTTTCCGGCTGAATAGTTTTCACATTCCACAAATTCGTAAAAAAATCGATGGGGATCCTATCAGTCATAAAGCATACATGTGAGGCAGTACAATCTAAATCCTTACAGAGTCCCTGCTTGGAGTATTCATTCAGTTGCAATGAATGCACTGTTAATTACAGTTATATTCCCGTTGTAAATAATTATAGAATGTGTAGGTAATAGACAACAACACTTTTAAGCATACTTGATAATCCGTTTACTGTAACAACCTGAAACTACTATCCGGATAGTCATGTGTTCCTCTCCTCCATGCCAAGTCGCAGAAACCCAGAAGCGCTCGTTTGGCCGAGGTTTTCAGGAACCGAACACAACTTCATCTGATCTCTAGACTGACCACAAAATCGGTTGTTATTCATCTGTGTATCCGCTGCGGTAAAATGCTCAGCAAGCAATGTGTGGTAGCATCAAATGTTGGTCTTTTTCTAGGATACTGCAGCCACGAGTATGTGCTCTTAGGGCACGAAGATTCCCAGGCAGTCTAAAAAAGCGGCAAGAATTACTTCATACCGCAGTGGGCGTAAGTCGGAATAAATAAGAACAAATTACCGAGCTGATTATATAAATTATGTGGAACGAAAAAGTAACATGAACCGACTGTTGAGCATCGTTTCTAGGAACTTTGGTCTATTGGGCAGGTGCTCCCTGCTATGGTCTAGATTGAAGGGTCCAATCTGTGTCCTGTCTCGACCAGATGGCTGGTGATTGACTCTCGTCTTGTTGCAAAGTCAGCCAGCTGTGTACCAGCCGTTTGGGTGGGTGTTATTTTGCTCTGTTTCTAACCTTTGATCAGTTTTACCAATCTAGCATCTCAGCAGCTGCAAGTGAGTTGGTATACGCAATTACTGGTTGATAAAACTGACGTTGATGTTCTAATCGGCAGCAATGGTAAAGCCCTTATTTATGCCATAGCATTGAGTTGCGCTGCAGTACACGTTCGAGACAGTCGCGTCTAAGTTCTGTTTAGATTGACTTACTGGTGCAGAGCTTGTTTAAATAAGCAGGCTTCTTTGGCGTTGTAATCTGCATTTCAGGAGGTACATCATCAGGAAAAGCCCTCTAGTCAGAAATTACTTCTAGTTGATCACTCGAAAGTGTTTTGTGAGTGAATTCTCTTCCTAAAGGGGTCACTTTTGAGTTGTCCAAAGCAGCAGCTTGTTGAGAAGGGATATATACAGGTGTGCCTTCGCAACAAGATGAGCGTTTAAATGAACTCACTTTTCAGGTGATCTTTTCAACTCAAGAAAGTCTAAAAAAGTTTGCATTCCCTCTAAAAATCATCCACAAAGACTCACCAGACACGTTCCCTTTCCACTCGCACTTTTTCCTGTGATGGACTGAAACGACAGAAGTACTTATAACGGATTAGCCAGAAATGGTCCCATTTGGGTTGGTCTCCACAGACGGGGAAAGTGTAGTATTTGTGTTACACATAGATGAGAATCATATTGTGGGTACTTGTATGCATACTTGTATGGCTAGTCATCCTCAGTAGTGCCAATTCGTATATTGTGCTCCACGTCAGTTCAAATTTTAAATGCAGCCGGACAGATTAAGCTTTTCCAGCTTTTGAACTAGTGGAAGCTTCTGCATGCCACACGAATACTGAGTCGTTGAGTGAACGCTGAAGTTAGGCAAAAGTTTCATGAAATGAGAAATACGATATTCAGAAATATAGGCAGTCCACATACAGTCTGTCGCATCACGGAGTAGAGTGGGAAGTTATCCTCCCGATCACAGCAGAAGTTTCCGGTTTCATGCTTGCGGGTAAGGCATACTGCCTAATCGCGAGCAATCACTGATCAACAGATGTCCAAGAGGTGGCTTCGTGGAGAAACCGTCTATATTGTATACTACTCCCATTCACATCAGTACCCCAAACTAAATGCAGAATATACCTCAGAAGTGTGCACCGCCTCGGACCGCCGTGTTGCTTCGACTCCCCCCATTGAAAGCGACAGAAAAAAAGTAAGCAGATGTTGAAAGATAGTCACAAGGTGTATTTACCAGTGCGTGCTAGGTCTACTTCCATGGACTTGCGTACTCCTAATGACGAATGTTGTACGTATATCTACAGCCTTCTAAGTTTGAGCACGAGTAATCCTCCACTGGTCACACAAAGCAACTTATGGAGGGATATGTCCATTTTCGCTATTTACAGCATTCGATCTAAAAGGATTGCTTTGAGTCCATTGACTTTGTGGATAAAAAGCACAGGAGTGTCATCTGATGTGGAAGCATGTGCTGACTGATTAACATTGCTGAAATATCACCATACTGACTCTGTTGAAGTGAATGCCATATGTCACACGCGGGACTAGACGTAACAAAAGCGAACCAGTTGCAGAAAAGGACAAATGTGGTTAGGAATATCTGCACGTTAGTCAGGTCAAAGTTCATGAAAGATATAGCTAGTTTGTGCTATCATTTGAAAAAGGCGAGCAACAGACTAGTACAGTTGAAGGGGTTTGAGAAATTTCTTCTGTCAACGAAAAGTTCGTCGGTAGAGAGTCCGATGATGGGGAGCCTCGAGGCCGCCTAATTTGACCACTTTGGGACGGTTTCATGGTACTGGGTACAAGGTCCGAAATGCTGTGTCCCGACTGACGTCGCGTCTCGTATGGATTAGCTGGGTTAAAATAGATTTTGCTTCGAATTCACAAGGTGAAGCACTTCGCGCAGTGGTCTCTAGTCCATATAGATAAGTACCCGACCGTACGACCTGTCACAATGGCACATGTGCACTTGAGTTGGAAAACAACCGACAAGGAGGTCGGCGTTGGCGGTTTAGCCCTACTTTGCATACGAAGAAGAGGTGAAGTTGAGAGCAGCTATTGAAGTTTAGCGGCGCTCAACGTGGATCTTACATCTGCGAAAAGACTTCTGGTTAACACGTCAGTCATCACGCCATCCCTAAACGTGAGCGCTAAGCAAAGGTGTTTGCGTTTGACTGTTTCGCTGACCTTTGTTTCGGATCTGTTCTGGACATTGTGTGGGGCAAACCTATCAGGGAAGTCGAGCTGCTTTGGAGACGTTCTCAATAGTAAGCAGTCCGCATTCCACTCGAGATTCCGAATAAAGTCCCCGGTTCGTCTGATCAGTAATGTGTCCTGAAGGCAGATGTGATCGTCCACTGCACTCCCCGTGGTAATTGATGTTGTGTGTAGAGACAAGCCCTCAAGAAGTTTCATGACTTGAATTAAAACACGCAGACCAGGTATGTGGGTCCGCGTACTTCACACCATTATGAGTATTTTTCAGTTAGGAGCGATACCTTATCTAACGGCGGGTTTAGGCAGGATCGTAGGTGACCAAGTTGTGCGTTCAAATGAGTGCAAACAAACTAATACCTGAATAGCAAGAAGGTTTTTTGAACTTAGTCCTAAATCAGTGAAGTGGTGATCGCAGAAACAGAAACCACGCGCCAACAAAATGTAGTGTACCGTACCTTAAAGTATTTCCAATTTTAGTGCACAGCCTTAGACACATTGAGCAGAGATAATCGTACTTCTGTGCTCAGCTATCCCCATATTTCGTCAGATAAATCAGCGCAGGATAAGTTAGTAAACTCAATGAAAATAGAAGACCAATGAAACAGGTGGTAAACAGTAAAATTCTAACAGAAAAGTGTTGGGTTCGAATCAACCACTAGCTTTCAGAGTGCTCCCGTCTAGAGGTTGGGCTTACGCAATAATTATTTGACAAGAAATTTCCACTACTGAGCGCTCCTCTCTTTTGAAGCACACAGTTGTTCTGTCGCACTACTGACTGAATGGTCCCCCTCACTCCTTGATATATTCCGCAAATGCCTATTTACTCGAATGCCAAAAGTCGGTCCAAAATCACGCATACGATGTTATCCTGATCCAACTAGACTGATGGTGTATAACTATTCATTTCGCCTCAGCAACCACACCCCAATTAGCCCATTTCAGCATCAGAGTTTCAGGCTGAATGTGTTTTTGTGGTTCGATGAATACCCGTCCGTTTGCATGTTGTTTTTCGAAGGTGTGATGTTGAGGGACAAATTGCTTGGACTGCGTACAGTCGTACAGAACACATCCGCACACATAACTACAAGCATGCGCTTCCAACCAGTGGAGGGACTAACGAATTTGCCCACAGGCAGTAGGCACGCTATCGCGTTGCTATTTTGTTCGCCCTACCAGCCACTTGACGAATCACCACGTGAGATTTCTCTCTCCCTCAAAAACTCGATTCGAATATATCCCACATATTTGTCCTTGCCTCTCTCTCTAGTGTCCAGCTATAGAGGATAGGAAAAAACTTTTCCATATGTGTTTATCAGCGAATGTGGCGTATGCATATGAGCTGGTTAGGCAGACTACCAAGAATCACTAACCCTCCATATGGTACAGCTGATTGGATGGGAAAATACACGGAAATATTACAGTATACTTTTTATAAAACAAACTAGCAGTCGATATAAGGTGTGAGATTTGTAGAATTTAATTGTGGTGTATTTGAATAAGTTTCAGATTGTTAATATGGGGGGGGATATCGTAACCGCTTATTGTTGATGCATATATTTGTCCACCTAAAAGTCTCCTTTTTCCAAATGTAGCTGAAAAAGAATATGAAACTTCACTGCATCCGAACAGAAGAACGAGGGCCGTGGTATGTAGATCTTTGCTGATGATCTTCATGTATACATTGTATTAGGAAAAGTTAACCTTCTGCATATGATGTTGATGTCACTTCGCTTGTTCTGATGAATTTTATGAGTGCGTTGTAAAGTCATCCAAACAAACACTTCTGAAAAATCGAAGTTTTATCGAATATATGTTTAAAGAACCTATGACTTATTCTTCAGCCTAATTTGGTGATAGAATTGAAACGTCCCCAATCAAGGGATTTGTCTCTTTCATGTCATGTTGTACCAGTAGATTGAACTACACCAAAAGGAGCAACATTCATAGACATTTGATGTCCCCACTCCTCCCCACAGTGTTAAATGAGAATGATGAATCGGGCGTCAGTCTGCCACATTGAGTACAGGAGGAAGTCCGGTTTGGCCCAGTATTTCAGTACACCCGAGGTGACCAAACTACGACACCCATATCAGGCTTTCTGGAATGGAGAGCAACGTCTTCTGTGGAAAAAAACATCTAACCTTTGGTGGGTAGGGAAAGCCAAGTTCTTTGGGTGACTTGGTAGACACGGATTATGTTCTATCAATGACCCTACAGACCTGCATGCAATAGTGGGTGCTAAGTCTTGGAGGAGGTGGAAATATTGCCGTACACACATTTTTGGGACCTGTTTATGCGTTTACACACTGGAACTCATGCTGATCGTACCGGCGTAAATAAGCACCTGCAAATTTGCGCGTCCCATTGCTTTTTACATGTTAAGGCATCCTTAGTCTTATTCATAGAACATTCCTATCAAATTCCTATGACGACTGGACAGGGAACTCAACTTGCACCTCACTTCTAAGTAATTGGTTTGCCTCGTGTTGAAAAAGAAGCTTGAGTCAACCAGGTATGAGTTATTTGAGGAAAGATAAGTGAAAACAAAACATTGCATCCCAGAAATTTTCTTATCAGACCTCTATAAGGAAAGCGGCTGAACAGACCGCGTCGATTTCAACGTCTTAAATCCAAAATATATTACCTCATTTCACAACTACCTGACGTAGCACAAAGCCACTCATTCCCAAGTCGGAGAAGGCATGAAAATAATTATGCGATCATGAAAGACGAACAACATGAGCCATAGATTCTGACGCACCTGCTGCTACGGCACTCGCCAACTGATGATTTCATGTTTGCTTGTCTTGAGAATTAATGCATTCAGAAATGACCATAAGGTCACTGATAATCCTGTTGGTCGTAGTTTACTAGGTATGGTTTACTCATCAGTTTATGCGGTTTCTGGGGCGGATGTAATATGCGTCAGTCTAGCTGTTACCTGCCGCACATCTGCTGTCCACGAACGTGCTCACAAAGTGTGGAAACTTCGAGCAGCCTGAACGACAAACGCACTCAGGCGTGAAGTCAGCTGCTCTTCGAAAATGGTAAACGTGTTCCCTTTTCAGGTGGTATCACAAACCCACTTTATTGTGAAGTTTCTAAGCTATCCGAATCTGTCGCTCGAGGCCGTTGTTAAACACAATTTAATCAGATATTGAGGTGCGAACACTGCGGCTAGTTAACTAGCCATTTAGCAGTGAAAAAACGGGATGAGGAACAGTTTGCTGAGCCGTGATCAATCAACCGATGTGATCAAGCAGAAGAAGGACCGCACACGTGGATGAGCCGGGTGAAAAAAGGATCGGGAACTGCTTTAATGTGGCTTACCCGTTCACTTTCTCGTTTGAGATTATGTGGATTGAACGGCAGTTGCCAAGGCTACTGAGGAGGGGTAACCGAACCAACATGATGAGTGGCTATAATTCAAAACAACTACACATCTAAGGGTGCTTTGGACAAGTGCTTTTTCTTATTTGTTGCTGAAATAGGCAGACTTAATTTGAGGTTTTCGGTGCATAAACTCGCTTGGGTTGAGCTAACACAAGCTTTGCTTGAATTTTTTTGCCGTGTGTGACCTTCATTTTGCTCATGGCCTGCCACGCGCTTGCGTGGCAAACTCAGTACGACTAACCACTTAGATTAAAGTATATAGATGTCACTATAGCCAGGACACAACGATTCAAATTAGTTCAGCAACTCTGTGAGTAGTGTGTTAAGTCTAGACAACATTATGCCACAATATGTCGAATATCGTACCAGCTGAAACATGGGGGGGGCCTGGTGTAGCACATTCAGTTGAAGCGGACCGTCATAAATCAGAGATTCAGCTGTACGCAGCTGAGCCTTTTGTCAAAGCCATATTCATGTGCAAATGAGAGTATTTGTCGAAATCTGTCCAATTTGGGTTCAAGTAAAACATAGTGTAACAGCCAAACGGTATCTTCGAGTAAGACCAAAACCTCCGGGAAGGCAAAACAAAGCCGGAGCTGGGTTTCTATACGGTACCATTAACGTAAGACGTCAATTCACAAAATATACAAACCTCGACAGTTGTTACTCGTGCACACCAAATGGAACCAAATGAGCAAACAGGTTCCCACGTGAGACAGTCACACGTGCATAGGGTCGGCCACAAAATGTCTGGATGACCTCAAGGTCAAATGAGTGAAGTGGTAGAGACAAACAAATGCCAGTTCACACGCACGCACTAAACACAAAAGTGGAGTGGGGGTTACAAAGTAATGGACGATCCACATAGAGTTGACGGAAACTGGGGGACTGTGCCTACCTGATGAACCCCAAGAAGAGCGAAACTGATCACGGGCTGTCGAAGAGTTCTCAGCAACCTTATTACCACTGTGTTACGTCTAGTTCAGAATAAATTTAAGGAGCATATGATCCCCGTAGTGAAAACTGCTGCACACACAGAGCCTGCTTTGACTTGTGTTCATCGGTTGATTGCTCCGGACATTTGCTTGATCCTTTGAGATCACTTCTGAATACGTTGAGTTCCAAACAACTCCCGGGTATTTCTTAAAAACATCTGTGCACGTCACTAAATTTGCTGCAGCTCGCTCTACTTTCTTACTCATCTTACATCAATGGTCGCTTACTTAAAAATGATTTACTGTTAATAGCATACATCAAGTCATGTTACGAGACTACCAAATTGAGGCATCATAAGCTTAATATTACTTTTTCCGTGCTTTTATCCGCGGTGCTTTTCAGCCCCTATTTATTGTCCTAGGTTTCCTGTCGTCATTTTTGCGGTACGCGCCAGGATGGTGTTATGTCCCCAGTTCAATGGGATGCGTAATTCCGCATACTGAGTAGATTGGCACTCAAAAAAGTGACTGCACAGACACCATATATTTACACAGCCGTTGAGTACTACAGATTGTCCATCAACGACACCAACTATTGCACATCATACGTGTTCTCACAAAAGTACGGATTTGAACTTTAGAGACTACACTGGTAGGTCAATCACTTTTCCGTGGACTTGTCTATAGAGTTGTTGCATTATGCCAGAAGGAACGCAAACAAAAGTTTATTCTGTGCTTAAAGTAGCATTGGGTGTTGTTTCAATTCAGGAACGAAGAAAAACTTCGGGGATTTTTCGAACCAGTAGATAGGTTCACAGATAGCAGAACGGTTGCGAGCAGCCATACAAGCTGATGTCACTGGGGTGCGCTGCTGTACACTATAACATATTAGGAATGAGGTGGAAAATGTTTTTCCATTGGGAAAGGCATCTTCCTGAGTTCCGGTTCTTTTCCACACATGTTTCCACATGTGTGATAGCACCAAACACAGCCTCAGGGCGCTGTTTTTTCTGGGTTATGTAAACAAGTGCGTAGCCAGGTGCAAGAGGTCTGAGAACATCACACAATGTTTTTTGGTGCCATTTTTAGTTTTTGTTCTCGCAACAAGCCATGTTGAATCCAATTCTACATGTTTATGCTGTTGTTCTGGAGGATTTTATCACCCGGTTGATGAAAAGAGGAGATTCGTCTCACAAAGTGAAATATGCTACAGCATTCCTAAAGCATCATTAAGAATTTTAAACCTGAGAGTTTATTTCGCTGATAAGTTAGGAATAACCATTCACTGTTGACTTTAGATGCATCTAACTCCACGAATAAAGTAGTAACTCCAGGCAAATCTCACAGTTTTTCTAAGGGGGATGCAATAAAACTCGATTTTGGTCTCCCAAAATCTGACATTTTCTTTGAAAACATCAAGTTTTCTGCCGACTACGAGAATTAGTTTGCGGATTTGTAGTCGGTCGATCAGGGCTTATTCTCAGGCTGAAAGCCCGACCACCTGACTGATAATTAAGGAAAACGCAATCGGAAGATAGGAGGACAATAAGGTTTAATTTCACTCTGATCAGACATAGAAGAGGGCTACGTTTCACAGACATATAGCACACTACTCCTAAGGTTGCTGAAAACTCCTCGACGTTTCACTGCACAGCTCGTAGTCCAAAATTCCAATGTAAAATAGGCTATTACTTACCTATAATTCACTATGGGTTTGCCACTACCTATATGGTCAACAACAGAATGAGCTGTATTCGCTGCAAAATCTGCACATTAGCCAGTAAACCTGACAAACGTAAACCAGTTGGGGCAAAAATGTCCATTGACCATGAAACTTCATTACCTACCTTCCCAATTTGAAGCTTAATGAATAGAGCAGAAACTAAACACCCGCTCACATGTCAGTGTACTGTGTAAAGTTTACGGTGTGCCCAGCGTCAGAGAAGGTTGTCAGACAACCTTTTACACCTTTGGTAACGAAGATCGGAATTAGAACTCGTTTGGTACAGAGATGTTAGATACTACCTTACTTGAAAGCCACCTCGTAATGGGTTCTTCAGTTAAGTGTGAATGTAGCGCCATCCTCTACAGCAGCTTGGTCTGTTGTTGTATGTATTTTTACTTGGCAGGTCAAGGATGTTCTCTGCCTAATTGCACAGGCAACCCAGATGACCGACTGAATAGGACTTCGGAGTGCCAGTTGAAAAGGTGGATCAGGCTCTTCTGGATCACCCTTGTGATTACTTAAGAGAAGAGACGTAAAACGCTATTTTTACTTTTACAGAAAGATTCGGAGTTGGAGGATAAACTTTCACGTAACGTCTTCAAAACGAGCTTCGAAAATTGGACTCGACTGGTTTCATCTTTCCTCTAACCCAACACTGCAACATGTCTTCCAATCAACAGAACTAATGGTTTTGAAGCATGGTTACACAAGCTTCATATGTCCCACTGCCGGTGAGGACAGAAAGCACACTTTCTCTAGTACGGCCAACTTCAGTTTCTTGCCCGATGAACCATCTCACGCAAGGTTTCAGCTACCCGCATCTGTTGCCCCAACACGTGCCATAGTTAACTCTCGGTTCTGATCGTTCATTCTGCCAGTGCATACATGTAACGATCTAAAACATGTCTGCTTGCATTCACTATTATCGTGCGTTCCACCCTCAGGGGACAAGTTTGATAGTATAAGGGTAATTGCTAACATTTTCAATTGGTCTGCATGGTTGGCACTCAAAACACGGGGTACCGCACGACTGTTTCCTTTGGTGGCCTCATGATGATGATCGCCACTGTGGGCACGCACATAGGCCCCTCCTATGCTGGTTGTTGAAAGAACAACTTTAACTGAACTGAATTAGTATTAATGATTAAAGCGGATCCAGCGACATTTCCTTGCTTTAAATCTAGCCAGGATGTGCCTGATCAACCTGCTGTCAGTAAATGCTATTCCCTATACTCGATCCAACCAAAGTAAGCCTCCCTCACCCATGATTGTGCCTCACTCAAAGACAAGCAATAAATACTATTTTCTAAAAAAAAGTGGCCCTTATGGTCCGCAAGATGGTTCAAAACGTTCTTACCTAACTTGAATCCGTGTGCTTTAGAGTAAAGTGAAAAAAACTATGAACATCTTTACGTGCATAGCTTTTCTCTGTTCGAGTGTCACCACATATGCCATCAAGAGAAACCCCTCAACAGAAACAAGCTCTCCTTGTGTGAGTAGTTTTTACGGCACAATTTTCCTATCGAAATCTCTTATTGATGAGACGCCCCAGAAACATACGGCAAATACTTCATGCTCCCAAAAAAGGTTAGATTTACTACCCTATTTCAAACCTTAGAACAAAACTGCTCTCTGACTCTTGACTTAACTATTTGAAGAGAAAAGTCAACGTCACTAGAAATTTTGCTCTACCATTTATACCTTGAACACCACTGGACGAACTTGACGTGGTTTGATTTGACCGATTGTTTGGCTTGATAGCGCTTTCAGAATATTGAACCAGGCAGCTTTAACTCGATACTTACCAGGTTACACATAACTCAGTAGTTGCTTTCGTTGTCTTTCATACAGTGAGCTTCTTTTGTGACATTGCCTCAGAGTAAAAGGAAATAACTAAAATGGCTGCTTGTACTAATCCAAACAAGCAATCTTTCGCGCCGTACACTCATTTGCACACTAATTTGGTTGTCGTGGGAGACTCAACTGGATCGGCTCCAGCGAAATCTCTCGTTCTTGATTTTCTTCTTCAGCTAAATGTTCTGCACAAGACTGCCTCATTTTCAGTTGCTACGATAGTTGAGGTATCTTAGGGTATTTTTTTTTGACAGGGTAAACTATTCATAAGGTTGCTGAAAACTCTTCAACAGCCCATTATCGGTTTCGCTCTTCTTGGGATCCGTCGGGCAGGCACAGGCCCCGAGTTTCCGTCAATCCGCTTGAACTCAAATTACAAGCAATGTGTGAAATACATTCATCTGCATACTAATTTGGTTTTAACGGGAGGCTCCACTGGATGCTCGTTTATGGTTAGTCGTGTTCAGTGGAGCGGTTTTCAGTAACCCTAAGTGTATAGATCACAGGAATTGTTTTTGATCTGACATCTATCTTCAGAGGTATAGCAGACGACTTGCATTTCTTCAAAGCGCTTTCCCATGGGGACGTGGTGTAGCTCTCGTTTATGTGGGATCTTAGTGATGGGATCTATGAAAACTTAAACCCTGTTGCTCACTTTTCTCTTATGTTCTTGTAAACTTTCGACAAAATCCTGTTTTTGCCTCCATTTTGCCTAATTCCCTGATTTTTTGATGAGAGAAACAAATTTAGACAAACCTGTTTTTTTACTTTGGTGAGCTTTCGGGATTTCCGAAGATTTAAATGGCCCAGCATGACAGAAAACTAACTAGTGCAATTCATGTGAACCCAAAGTGACAATTTTACGCATCACTAACTGAGGCCATCAATTATGCGCTCTTTTACGGATGGTTATACTTTGGACATTCCAGATATTTTAAATTTGAACCTTGTAAGCTACATCACTAGTTCCCGGAACATCCTCGTAAACGGTGAAACCGCCACTGCCGATTTCACGGAATTGCGTAGGTTGCATCAGATGACAAGTCCGCGTTTGGGAGTCGGAATCTTCACTATCAACCAGGTCTATTGTTGCCTTAGTTAAACTTCGTGCGCTGTTCAACAGGTGTCCTTGTCAGTGGGGACTTCAGTTTAGGACAGCTATCTATTATTCTTAATATAGATAGCAAGTAGTATTATCAACTCTTTTATTTTGTTTCCCAATACAGTAGAGGTGCTCATTATAAAACGCCTTCCCTGAATTGCCAGTATATATTGCCAGCATTTTGTGAATGGCCAAATGTATGCCAGTTTTTGCGCTCCTAGACTCTGACTATCGATTTCAGCCTGACTTTTGTGGTTTAAAGATGCTTGAATTGGAAGAGTTACCTACTCCCATAATTTTGTAGCAGTTTAACTACAAAGAAGGCCTGCTCATCAATGAATTTGATACTCCAGTACACTACTCATGACACCGTGAAGGCTGAAGAAGTTTTTTTACTGATTCAATAGTATTGTCCACCCTTTTTATAAACAAACCTCTTTCTGTCTGTTTTTTTGAGAATTCTCGAAGGTGTGGTTGATGATCGCCCCTTTTGGGCTAAATATCATGGTAAGCAGCCCGGGGATTATATATTCTTACGGATCAGCCGCATCAAACTCATGGAAAAGATTTTATCGATAGCATGTATTGGTTACTAGCAGCGTTGTACAACTCATGTTGACAGTGACGACCCATATCTCACACTCAGCCTCCCTCCACATGTGGCAGACACCACACACACACACACACACAAACCGAATAATCTGCCACCTCCGCAATGGTGGCCAATGTACCTGAACTTATCTACATACCTCGGGGCAATTCATTCGCGCGCTGTAGGCAATGCAGAAGCTAATTGACTGAATTAATAGGGCCCCGAATAGCGAGGTAAACCTGCGAGGGAAAATCAGCAGCGACACTTGCTAGATCCGTGATTCCCACTTTCCACAGAGGTGGGTGCGCACGTGCGTGAATGTGCGAGTGTCTGTATTGACCAGGGTTAGGCCGTGAATTACGGCCAGTAGTCACACACCCCGGGAGTGAATTACAAGTAAGAGGCAGCAGTAAGCAATTTGACTGTGCTAACTGAATAGACAGAGCATGCGCTAATTTAATTTTAGATCAATCACAAGATGAAAAAGCAAACCTGTTTTTGGAAGTTTGTGAGTAGCTTTCGGTGAGCTATCCACACACCTACAGACTCACATAACCACATCGATGGAACAAACTAGAGTAATAAGAAGTGAACAATGACCTACGCATCAAGTGTGTTCCAATTCCCAGGTGAAACAAATGAGCTGCAAGTTTATCGCTGAATGGTGCATCACCATCGATAGGAAACCAATAATCTAGGCAGACAATTTTTTTGCAACAGACGCGACACCTAATCCGAAAACCCCTATGGTCAAAACAAGTTCGAGTCCGTGTGTATTTCGACACATGCTTTCAAGGCCACTGTTACTGAACATATCACATAGGATTCACGAGGTAGTGAGTATAAAACTAACAGATTAAATTCGGTTCCGAATTGATTAAATTTGCTTTTTTCAAAACTGCATCGTGTCGTGTTTCCGAACAAACGGGGCAGTATAAATCTTTCTTTGATTAGTCGTATTCAACTGAACGTGGCTTTCAACTATCTCGATTATTGAAAACCAATATTTTTTACCCCTTATCCACAGCGGCTTATTCGAACATCCATATGGTGGCTTTATCAGGAATGGAACAATTCAGCCTTAAGAACTTAAAGCACCTGCTCATAAACATTACGGTCATAATGAGAAATCGGAATGCAGGTGTATGCGCAGGGAAAACCGTTGGCGTGCAGCTAGAAGTGAGTTACAAGTTCCTACACAGATGCACAGGCTGTTGCGGAATCAGGTTCAAATATAGGGGTAATCGACGCCGGTATCTCGATGGCGAACAATCGACTGGTTGCGATACCATAGCTAAACGCACTGGTGGCTTGTGACAGGCCTCTGCACTTTCGCGCGCCGATCCCATTCCGACGGATGTACATCAGCATCAGGGGTTCCCATGACGCACCGCGTCCAGCCCACCATAAATCCGGCCTTGCGCAGGCCTCCAGCGGTTTGAACGCCGTCCACCGACAGATTCGATACGGACGCCACCACGCGTTGCCAACTAGGGCACGGAATTATCTCTACGACTTTGTCAAGTCAGGCAAGTTGTACTTTCACACAGGCCTGGTCTAAGTTTCAGTCGACTCCTGATTCAGGTTACCACACGCTTTCCCGTCATGCAGCCTAGACGCAATTTTCACTTGAGGCGATATCTTGGAAGGACACCTAGCAGATACGGTCTAAACTGAAAATGTTTTCATCCACTGTTCCTGTCATCAGAACTGTTAAATGGACGTGTGAGCTGACCTCGACTGTCTAAACCTCCTGGCTAGCTCCACTGCTAATACAAACAGATGGAGCTTGTGTGCCTTTTGTGGGTTTTCTTCCGGAAGCCTCTGCTTACTAGATCATGCGTAGCCATCGGTTCACTGCGACAGGCACATGGCTGGTCCAGCGAACGCCCACCAACATGTCAATAGCAGATCGAACACTTGCATGCGGATCGATAATGCAGGCAACTGGATTTTGGCCTGCGTTGTATGGGCAGGGCATCCGGCTGTGATATCACCGTAAATGGTAAAGTGCAGTAAGTTATCACGATCAGAGGGCACACTGTAGCCTGAGTTGGAATGAGCGATTGAAGGATATGACGGGCATTATCTGGTATGTATGGCTGAATGAACTAACTGTACAGTCATGTAAAAGACCAATTTTGTGTGCATACTGATCAAGAACGGCTTGTGCGTTTTTTGGCAGATAGTGTGTGCATCTGGAAATTTGTGAGTTTTTGTGCGAAAAAATATGTCCATTGTTACCGAAGTACACTCATTTGCAAACAAATTTGGTCTTGCGAGAGACTCACCTGGAACTCAGCTGAATCTCTCGTTTATGATGTTTCTAACATAGCTTTGTTAGTTTACATCAATAAGCAAATTTATTTCAAAAAATTCCTTGTTAGATTTCTCAGGTGTTCTAAGAGTGTTGCTCTCGTGGTAAGTAGTTCAGCTGTGTATATGGGAAAGTGATTTGCGTCGCTGCAGTTGCAGTGCTTTTAGTGTCGTGCAAATAAGCACTCGAAACACAACTTTAGTTTTTTGATACGCATACCGTCGTGTCCAACTTAAGATACTTTGGCCTATTCTTCTACTTATTCATGTTTGAATCAGAACAGCTGAACAAAAAGAGTTAATGAAAACCGTACACAAGATGATATGTGAGATAATTGTGAAATTTTTTAAACCATTTTTGAAGGGGAATATTGTGTCCGGGAGGACCACTGGTACTAACCACGAGGGATCATCTGAACAAACTACGGCTACCCGACTGATGCCGTCGAGTGTTCCAACACCCCAATCTGTTGTCGCTGTGAGCACTTTAATTTTTCTCATCTTCGCATTATTGACTAAAATATCAGAAAGTGGCGTGAATTTTTGCACATGTAAACTTAGACAGTGGAATAATCTGTTCAGTAATGTATTGCGTCTCCATCTTTATTTTCAGTGCCCTTCTCAATATTTGCATCACGTGTTTTACTCCTTCGACATTTTATTTCTCACTTCTCTGCATTAAATTCTTTAGCTTGATACAACAAGGTCGGTTCATCAAGCCGGTAACTGCCACTCCCAAACAGTCAGCATCATCTACAGGATGGCAAATCAATGCAATAGTATGTGGGGATCACTTCACTCAGGTGATCTGCATCGGACAACAAACATAGCACGACACATCGTTAGCCGTAAAAGTAGACTGATTGAATTGGAAAACGTTTGGAACCACTGAAAAGCAGGTATCGAACGGTCTGTCGGTTGATGATTTCATACAGAAAGGCTAAGAAAGTAATAACAATAAAGAAAAAATTTACCCCATGATACATGGGTTTTCTACTGGGAAGTCCCCATCCCCCATCAGCACCAGGTCACGCCGTATAAAGTTGAGCATTGGAAGGGTGAGTGGCAGTGCACACAGTCCGAGATCACGACAACCACACAACTAATCAGCCATTAGTTGCTCGGGGGTAGAGTGATCAGTCTATCCAAATGTTTACGGGTTCGAATAACTTTCCAGTTTCAGGCGGAACGACATGCGAAAAAAATGTTCGTGCACTCGTTGAGTTTGTCTTGTATGATGAAACTTCGCTGGTTACAAAAAAAGAAGCTAAGTTATAGCTACATACAGAGAAGCAGTATGCCGGAGCTTGAAAGAGGTTCGTGAAGTTATCAGTTAGAACAAATCGCAAAACATGTAACAAACAAGAGCGGCGATAACGGGAGATAGTCGCGAAGCCAAACTCATGCAGATCCAACGAAACGCCTGTTAGTGTGCTTTATACTTGTTCATGAGAGGAAGACTATTTCCTGGGAGAAACTTGCCTTGGAAGACTTATTCACTGGACGTCTCAAAATGTCCACGCTAGTTTCCACAATTGTATTCAGGTTGCTGCTCGTAGAATCATACCACCAAATTAGACAAATAAGTTCCATATTCGGTAGAAAATAGTGGGGGAAGTTTCCTCACATCTGTCTGGGGTGTATGAAAAAAATCAAGTGGTCATTAAGGTTCTCATTACTAATTCAATTGAATTTTGGGTTCAGTTTGAGCTGCGATGGAGTATCAACAGTTTTCTTTGATTTTCCGTCATCTAATCCCACCGGATTGTCCTTCCACGACCACCTAGTTTGCTTTGTTCCTATTTCCTTCAACGCCACTCATATTGGTCTTGCTAATTGGGCATCCATTGTCATTGCCGTCTGTCACCTACTTGTACCTGAGTCATTATATGAGCTCACATTTGAAGAGGGGGTCATGTTTGCGGTTGGGCTTGCAAGTGTGTTCAGTGGGCGCTGCACACGCGGCGGTGTTTCAGCGTAGGTTACAACATTGTCTGTATCTAATGCCCTCTGGCGTTAGTTGGTTTGGTGGGAGACGAACGACCAAACAATGTGTTAACAGGTTGATAAGAAATGAATGCTGTCGTTGTCATTCTGGACCGATTTCGAGGAACAAATCAGTTCAGAAAGCCTACAATTTACTTGCACCGTAATATTTTTCCACTGTGAAGTTTCACGGAATCCTAAACGCTTGCTCCCCCATTCGTAAACCGATGTGTTAAAAACGGACCATTTCTGTCCCACTAATCTTTCTTTTTTCACTATATCAAAATGTATACCCGATGTCAATAGATTCTTGCCCTACTCTAATAGATTTGATCTCTACTTGAAGAAAGTATCATTAGATTTCTCCATCACAAGTGATATATGAAGACTGACGAAGACTGAGCAATGGCGCACTACCAGTTTTACCTCATTTCGGGTCCATCGGGTAGCCGTATTGCCCTAAGTTTAACCAATTTCCCATTATTCGAACACCAAACTGTGCGTATCTTGGACCTGACATTCGTTCACATCCTCACTTTGCGAGCTCGAGAGTCAAACGAGTATCGAATAAACATCTGGGTTATGTATCCCTCACATAAATCTTCAGTACAGATACCGTCTTACAATGCGGTTAGGCTTTTGTTCAAAATGACGAAGTACTTTCTTCTTAACGTAATGTGGAAAGATAGAGTAAATTCTTCTGGTTTATCGCTACTTTCACCCTTCTTGAGTTAACCAGCTAGGCTTAATCATAAGAGATTAATTCGGCATTTACTTTACAGGAAGGAGTACTGATGGGCCCTTTGCAGTTAGATGACCTTGTCAGGGATCCTCAGAATAGGCTCTTAAATCGTTTTGAACTGACAGTCGTACCTGCCACAGCCAATTTTGGCTGATGCGTGTACGTTATCGTCTTCGATCTGAATATCTTCACTGGGATGGTCGAAGGGTAAGTTTGTGGCCTTCTGTGTTATCACAGAAAAATGTGATGGATACCGGAGCACAAACAAAAATCAATAGTTTCCGAAATACATCCATTTACACACCAATTTGATTTTAACGGGGGACTCAACTGATTCCCAGCTGAATCCCTCATTTATGATATTCTTCAACTGACTGTGCAGCACAGAGCTCGCCTCACGTTTTTTCTTATACGATATTCGAGATGTTGCAGTATATTTTCTCGAAAGAAAACAACTCACAAGGTTGCTGAAAACTGGCAGCAACTGGAATGTAAGGTGACCTTTGTACAGGACGTTCAGTTAAGGAGTATCGGCTGGGATTCAGTTGAGTCTGCCGTTAACACCAAATTATATGTTGCGAAGCAGTAGAGTTAGCGAATTGTATCCAACTTAGGTTAAAGCAGAACACAAGCTTGACGGCAACCAGTGGACTGAACCCACATGATGAGCCTGAAGTGGAAGGGCTAAACCGGTCGTGGGCTGTTTAGGAGAGTTCAGTAACCCTCTGAGTAGTTTCCCTCAAGAAACTAATAGTTTGTTCGGTACTCAGGGCCTTTCGGATGGTAGGCTTGCTAATGGAACTTGTGAAGACAACGTAGAAGAGGTCGTTCTAGGGATCTTTGTTTGGCATAGAAAAGCTGCGCCAGCCATCTAAACCTTGAACAAATAAATCTTAGATTTCAATCTCTTTTGAGTGTCTGTAAGAGGTTATTGTGAAGCCTCAAGTCGGGTTTTGCCGTGACTGGTGAAATCCACGCCTTCCTCGCGATGAAACGCTCCGGAATTTTTCACTAGGTGTTAAGAGGAATATCTTTGGCTGGTCTGACAGTAATATCACAGTTTTCCTATTTAAATCTCAACTGAATGTGATGTTGACATTTTCTAAAGGGATGTCAAACTTGCGCCATATTATCCTAGGTGTTGTAGGTGTCCCCTTCAGATTTCTATGGGACCACCGAAATTAAGGACGGGCCATCCTATCGATTTCTTTTAGGCGTCTTATGATAAGACTGCGGTGGTTTTGGGCATATTTATCCCAGCTTGGGTTCCTGCAACTGACGCTTTTTCCATCTTCTTTAGGTACACTCTGCGAGTGCTTGATGGCTCTGCATAGGAGAAAACCCTCTTATACATTGAAAAACGGCCAAACACCGACGTTGAATGCAGTGCAAAACTGATTTTATAACACGCAAATATTAGGTAGACTCAAATCCAAGAAACTTTTGGACAGCTTACGTCAGGCGAAATAATGGGTGATTTTTATACAAGCGCCGTCCATCAGGCTTTAGTAGAATTGGTACAACCGAAAGTCAGGAAGAACGCTGAAGGGTTCACATGCATGACTTCAAGATATCCAACAGATTGCTCAAAAATCTCTGGAACCACTAATATTAAAGACCAGTCTGTTGGAACTCATCAAGATAGTTATCAAAACTAGAATGAGAAATACCCGGTGCCCTATTGGACTGTGCACTATAGGTCCGAAACACACAAAAGCAATTTATTTTACTGGTCGGGAGCTGGTTTATTCTGGCTAATGTAGGCAATACTTATGAGGTGGAGAGTTCCCAAGGAAAGTTGACGTGCCTGTTGCCCAAGTAGAAGGACGTTTTTATCGACCGATATACAGTTAATTGATAAAATTTGTCCTTAATATGGATTGCATACTTTTACTGGGAGGTTGAATTGTTCAAATAGAATAGAATAAGAGACAAAACAGGGACACTTCACCCAAAAAATTTCAGGCTGTTCATTTACCGAGCAGTAATTTGTTGAAACCTGGGTGAATGATTACAAATATATTATTTGGAGTGGGCATCTGAACGGAAGTCTAAGGGCGGTCCGCCCTTGAAGGTATCCATTCAATGGAAGACCTGCAATGAAACAGAAGCCTCAAGGAATAAAACAATGATTTCCTCTTTTGATGACCTTTCAAAAGAGGGGGGTAGATGTCGCATCACTGAAGTGAAGAATTAAGCAACTTCTACGAACAAACTATCCCAGATGGATCTCCCGGGGTTTTCTGCCGCCGTAACCTCATTCGAGGTTTCAGTTCTGGAATGAGAAAAGTAATAAATTTGTTTGCAAATGAGTGTATTTCGCTAATTTAGTGCCGTTTTGGTTCAAGTAGAACATAAGGTTGACGGAAACTCGAGGACTGCGCCTACCTGATGAGCCCCAAGGAGGGAAAAACCGGTCGTGGGCTGTCGAAGAGTTTTCAGCAACCTTAAGAGTAGTGTATTACGTCAATAAATTGGCTGACTTTTTGTGAGTATTGCTTATAAAAGTAGAAACTACAAGCTTATTTTAAAGGCATGAGTTTCACTCTGAATGTAGATTCTATGTTGTACTGCTGTCTTTGGCCTTGTGTGTCAAAAAACCATAATTACAATAAAGCGAGTATATTCCATTACCTCCTCAGAACGAACGCGCGATAAGAAATGCCAGATTCCAAGGACGAGTACAATGAGATCCGAAAAGTCCCTCTAAATGGTATATGATTGGTGTCTTATGGGGGACGACGGAAGTCGCCCTCTGCAGGTCAAAATTGCCTCCATGAGACTTGCTACCATATAGTCCCTGCTGAAGAAGGCCCATTAACTACCTTCCCCTGCCAAGAGTGTTTTCACCAAAGTGAATGGGCGAAAGCCAGTGTTAGGCGCTATAATCTGGCTAACGGTCAGTCAGCTGTCCGTCAACTGAAGTTGCGTAAGACCTGATTCCAAGCCAATAGCGGCGAGAGCAGAAAGCAGGTTTGATGATTTTTGGGGATGAGAATACTACCGGAATCTAAAAACCGTAACGACTATTCTGCCCAACCGTTCTCTGCCTGTTCCTTACTGTCATGCACCTGAGTGTGTAGGTGCAATCTTGAACAAAGGCTGACTAGCGCTGGGGATGCAATTCGTAACCGCCCCCCATAAAACTTTAATGACAGTGCCTCTTACGTGCAATTCCGTTCAAAATATGACGCAATCCGCGCTACCATATTGGCTGAAGTGACAAGAATAGATCAATAACTAGCAACTACCACACTCATCAGTCATCCCAGAATCTCTGTTTGTCCGAGTGGTCACTACTTTAAACGAAGCACTGTTTACATTGATGCCCCACCTTATTTCCGTCTTTCTCCTTCGATAAGTGACTCTTCTGAATTTGTTTGTATTGTGAGGAGGTTTGTGAATCTTTGTGGAGATTTCGTCCTGTAAGTGAAGCCAATCTATGCTGAAAAGCCGAAAAGCACTGCACAGCTGTTTCATCCTTATTAGGAATCATTAGCAGTGCGCATCTCACTACTAGCCAGGAGGTCGCGGGTTCGAGACTCTCCGGAGTTTCGTGACATTCGCACTGCTGATGATTCCCAATAAGGATGAAACAGCTGTACAGTGCTTCTCGGCTTTTCAGCGTAGATTGGCTTCACTTACTGGACGAAATCTTCTGAATTTCTACTGATGCCTTGGCAGTTTCTGGAGGTAGATGTCTGATGCAAAAACTGAAACATAATTCCGTTTCGGCCAGCTAACATGATTGAAATCCCGCACCATTTCAGGGTCGCCATGCCACTGAAATCAGCCAGTACTAGTGACCGGTTAGTGAAGCATTCAGTGGTGCTGAGACACGAAAAAGTGGGGATAGGCGTTTGCGTAAAGTGGCCGCGTACATTTGCTGCATCCATATCAAACCATGAACAACGTTGTCTGAACTCATCTGACGACCCAAGTGTTGAAAAACTTGTCCCCTGTAACATGATCTGGAAATCACAGTATTCTGATCGAAGGACCACTTACTTTGGTTCTCACCTACCAGATGACCAGCCATTTTCCTGAATGCCTTGTGTCACAGCTGCTGCGGCGGTCAGCAGAAATGCTCCTAAAACATCCATCCAGTGTTGGTTCCGATGGTGTGGGCCGTAGTGCGCCTGTGCAGCCAGACGTTCAACATAGTCCTTAGTAGTGTTGGTCTAGCTTCTCAGCCGATCGCCTTGATGACAGCACCAATCTTGGCGCAGTTTAGGTGCAAGAACAGCTCTGACGATGTCCTCATATGGGCGGCAAAGAGTCTGTTCAAACCACCAAAGTTGAGCCTACTTGTGTCGAACAATGCGCTGATGGTGGACCTCCTCATTTGATACGAGATTTTGGACGCTTACACCCAGAATGTTTCTTAAACACCAGTGGTCGAAAATCTCAATCTTGCAAATATCTGTGTGCCGCAACGGTCAGTTTTTGCAAGATTGAAGTAAAACAGATTGGATGACACGCTGATAGATTGCAGTCTTAGTCCTCAAATTAATTCCTTTTCCGAGCCACGCCTCATTTGTGGAAACGTTCTACAAACAATGTCCAAGCGGATCTTGACCTCATTCTTAACCTAGCCGTTTGGAGGAATGGTTAAGCCGAAGTTTCTTAACTCTCCGCAGTTGTGTGCTGGTGGAGAAAAGACCTTGGTTTTTGAGGCGTCGATCTCATGGTCGACGAAAGAAATGCAGGCAGATTCCATTGAGGACCGGCAGTAGACTGTGGTGTTCTGCAGCGAAGACACCATAATCATCCACGAATTACAGGTCCATGATGGGCACATTCTATTGTATTTCCACCCCATAATATCCGTTAACATCTTAGAGTAAAATCCAGTCAGTCACAAAGGCAAAAATTAAAGGAGACAGCTGAGAACCCCGTAGAATCTCATACGACAGGCCAAGGGTTGACGATTCTTCGTCACACATACGGACGCGCGCCGTCATGGTTGCTTAGAAAGACATCAGTTGCACGAAATTAGCGAAGTAGACTCATTTGCAAACAAATTTGGTTTTGCGGGAGACTCACCTGGAAACCAGCTGAATCTCTCGTTTATAGCGTTTTCAAGCAATTTGGGTTCAAGTAGAACATAAGTTTGACGGAAACTCGGAGACTGCGCCTACCTGATGAGCCCCAAGAAGGACGAAACCGGTCGTGGGCTGTCGAAGGGTTTTCAGCAAGCTTATGAGTAGTGTATTACGTCTATGCATGTATAGCAATATCTCGAATATCGTGCCAACTGAAACATGAGGTGGCCTGGTGCAGCGCATTCAGTTGCCTAGAAACATCGTAAACGAAAGATTCAGCTGGGTTCCAGGTGAGTCTCTTGCAAAACCAAATTTGCTTGCAAATATGTGTATTTCGCTAATGTTGACTGTTGATATTTGTGTTGTTATTATAGAACAACGCATAGAGCAGGACATGCATGGAGAAGAATAGTATTCCAGTGTGAAATACAAATTTAAGGATATATCTTAGAAGAACGCAGTCCACTTACTTCAAATAAGCTTGACCAAGCTACTCAAGAGAGAAAATTTTTTTTCTATTTTTACTTTTCGTTTTTAAATCCATACCCTTTTTTAGCATTCTTGCCGAGCATTCAAACTATCAAAGGGATGTTTTACTCTCCGTAAGTTCGTGGGGCATATGTAGATGGGTTTCCCAAGCACTACGAATGAGGGATTTGGAGATTCAGTACCTCACGGATTGATGCTCAGGTTGGAATTAAAATATCGCTATGCGCCATGCACTGGAGCATATAAGCTTAAGTCCAACAGGATAAAACATATTTTTGAACATTCTTTTCAGAAACATATTTTTTAGCCGATTGTTCGGGGAACTGTTTCTAAAAAGATAACTTCCCGAACAGTTCCAAACATTAGCGAAATACACTCATTTGCAAACAAATTTGGTTTTGCGAGAGACTCACCTGGAACCCAGCTGAATCTCTCGTTTCCAGGCAACTGAATGTGCTGCACCAGGCCGCCTCATTTTTCAGTTGCTACGATATTCGAGATATCGCGATACATGTATATTCGTAATGCACTACTCACTGCTGAAAATTCTGCGACAGCCGACGACCGGTTTCGCCCTTCTTGGGGCTCATCAGGTAGGCGCAGTCCCCGAGTTCCAAACATTTTCCACTTAGTCAGACAGCTGATTCATTTTTTGAAGGAATCACTTGCAGAGTATTTTTGTATTCCACTTTGAACATTCAAAAACGGCTTCAGAAAGTTCTTTACTGAAGCGTTTCGCAGTAATCCCCAAGGTCTCTCCGGTAATTATGAGGAAATTTAGTTGATATACTTTTCCATTTTGGCCTGACAGTTATTGCAAGCGGTATGTCCCTGGTCCTGTGCAATAGGACAGCTTTAAATAGGTCTTAACGATATCTCGATGAATGACAGCCAGCAAGGAGACTAGGACTACTGACTTTAACTCATTTTTCATCAGACTGTGGGTCCAGCATGTGCCCACGAATTACAAAATACTAGTAAAAGTAATTCTGTCCAATGATTGATTTCCTGGCAGATTTCTAGCAGACTTCCAGCCTGAATAGTGACGTATTAGGCATGACAAGTTCTACTCACAGATGGTAATGTTTGATTAGCTAATTTTATCACGTCTGTAAACTAGCGTTCGTAGTGTCTTGAAGACTGACGAAGCGGCTTGATTTCAGACAAAATGGGCGAATGTTCGACGGCTGTGACTCATAGCGGAGCCTGTAAGGGGGCTAGAAATGGAGTTCCAGGTTGTTAGGGTTCAGAAACATAAACATGAACTAAGTTAAGTGTTGACGAAGCACAGCTCACGTTGCCGGGGTTTGCACCAAGGCGTAGTTGGGGCGGCACCTGTCCTTAGTTAGTTGTTCTGGGATATCAGCATCCTTGAGACGATTTGCATGAGAATAACAAAGTGTGACGTTCCGTTTGGAGCTAGAAACATCCAAACGTATCAAAGGTATCAACTAAAGCACGCAGTCCTCCTAGCATTAAGTCACACGAGTTTCTAGTGCGATGCGTTGACCTTCACAAAACGATTGTGCCGAATAGGATGAAAACAAGCAATAACAAAAATGGGTAGCGGTCTGAATGGAAAGATGTTTTTTTTCACACCTAATCCAGTTGTTGCGACGGCACCCATAATCAATCGGAATTCAACGTTGTAAAGTAATTTTAGACAATTTTGTACCTAACAAAACAAGATTTAAATCAGCTCTAACTCTAACCTTTTCTTGAAACTACAAGAGTGAGATGATTTGCTTTTCCCTCTCCATTGATTTCCAAGCCCCGGTGGTAATGTTCATTTCCGGTCGGGGAATCATATTCCATAGTATATTTGGTTGTTCCTAGCCTCAAACATCTGGTTTGTTTGTTTTGTGCGTTATGTTCTTCCCATGTGCGAACTAAACGACTTGGAGCGGAACACTACTCACATGGTTACTGTAAACTGCTCGACAGCGCACGACCAGTTTCGCCATTCTTCGGGCGTATCAGGTAGGCACAGTCCCCGATTCTTCGTCAAGCTTATGTACTACTTGAACCCAAATTGTACTAACTTGGCTAAATCCGCTCATTTGCACACCACTTTGGGTTCGACAGGAGACTCAACTGCCTATTTTATGATATTCTTCAACTAATGTTGTCGTACAAAGACCGTCTCATCTTTCATTTTTCGCGCCCTTCGAGGACTGTACCTACCTGATGCATCCAAGGAAGCTCGAAACCGGTTGTGAGTTGCCGAACATTTTCCAGCAACCTTAAGAGTAGTGCTTCTTCGAGAAATTGGGCTGCGATACCTCGAATATCATAGTAACTGAAACATTCAGTAGCCCTTATGCGGCACATTTAGTTGAGGAATTTCACAAACAAGAGATTCAGCGGGATTCATTTGTGTTTGCCAATAGGTGTATATTGCCGATGTCAAAATAAACCAACTATCTTCGCAGGCTGGATTAAGTCATCCACGGCTACATAATTGGAAGACCATAATGTTTACAATGCTCCGACAGTTGGCTTAGCGACAAAGCGGACGAGTAAGTTCCAAAGTTTTTGGATTAAAATCGAGTTTTAATACAACGCATTGGGTCTTGCTTATCTCATTCTTAGTTCATGCATGTCCACCCTTTCCACATACGAAAGAACGCAAACGAACGAAAAAGGGAAAGAATAGATAATCTGAAGGCTAAACGTCAAGCCGGTTCAGAGATCCACCAATTCGTCAAACTGTCCAGTAAATAACATGTTAACCTTCATAAAGGAAACTACTCACAAGGTGGCTGAAAACTCTTCGACATTTTAACCTCTTTTGATCCTGATTTAATCTCCAAATCTGAATTCAACCGAACATCACATCCCTATCTCACAAAATCCGTTCAGCTAACAGTTCTACAGGAATGCCCCTAACTTATGTGGTATTCATCCACTGACATTCGACAACGACGCACTATGAATATCTGACCGATAAAAATTACAAGAGCAATCTAACCACTGGTATAACACCTTGATAACATTGGCCCAACCAAGTTGTCTTAGGCAAAAGAATGGTTAACTGCCAAAAGCAAAGATTCTAGGACGAACGCCCATTAGTTTCTGTAAAAAATGAATTGTCACCTACCTGGAGCTTCGCAAATGAAGGATGTATTTACCACCATGAATATTTAAAGCGCACCATTTATTGAATTTCAGGTAAAATCTTGAGGATAATTTTGATATGGCAGTAAGATAGCTAATCTGGGCCAATTCTAATTTGCCATTTTCGTGTCCTAGCACGTGAGTTAAAACACACTGGGTGCATACTTTAGGACAGGGAGCGTTAGTATAGGCTGTCAAGCTGAGATAAACATCCGTTTCAAATGTTGCATAAAGCTGAATGATTTAAGGGGTCAATTTCTATACAAGTGGAGACTGACTCATGTTGGCCAGGTGGCACTCAAGATGGTAACCTCAGTTTCAAAAAAGGCCTGGCCACTGCCCAGTGCCACAATACTGATTGACATTTCTTGGACCTTTACGTATGCAGTGTATGCATGAGCGTGCCGTGTTCATGTGGCTTCAGCGGGCTTAAATTCAGACTTCAGTTTGAACTTTATGGCGCTATTTTATAGTCTTGAGTCTCGTGTTGTCCTTAGTAAACAGTAAGCGTCAAATCCGCTTTCTTACTACTATTGCCAACTTTTCTGTTTGGGTGTTTGGGTAGCTGTGTTGCCTTACACGCAAAACGGCCAACAACACTTCCCCTCATATAGATATCACGTTTGGCTTGGTCGAGTTAGGTGTGGTTTACTTATTCCGTGGTTCCACTATGTATGTCCGATCTATGCTATAATGTTCACTTCTAAGTTATGAAAAAGGTTATCCTTCCTTTTTAAGGAAGGAGGGGTCCCGGACAAACTCAGTTAGGCACGAAAGTGCTCTTGGAGGGTGGGGTGGTTTAAAAGTTATTATGTGGAGTTGTGCGCTCATTTGTTAATTTTTTCGCCGAACTAAGTAGTATTGCGCCCACAGGCATAATACCTCTTCTCTCCAACTGTTTCTTCATTTCTCACTCAAGCCAAAAAAATATCCTTAAGGTTATCCATTCTGTGTGCCGAGTTTGAGAAGGAAGGCTACGCAAATCGACAGTTTTGAATATGCAGTCATTCGTCCTAACGCTATCTCATACGGCCCTCTCCCTCTATGATGTTTTTTTCATCTCGTTTACAAGAAACTAATAAATGTCCACCGTTTAGCTAAGAATCTCGTTCCACTGCTCGTACTGTTTGCAGGAAGAATTCCGGATAAAAACACTGCGTTGTTGTCTGACGTCTGTGCCTTTAGTAATATGATATCACGATGGAAAGGCATTATCAAGCATCAATCGGTTTCTTCCAGCGGCTGCGTTCGCTCGCGTCTACTAACCAATTACAGTGGAGCAAACAGTTTTGCCCGTACTGAAATGTGGAAAACACGCGTGTGAAGTGTAACAAGTGATGCCAAATGGATGTTTGATAGATTTTTCAAAACGAACCTTAGATTTCTTGTAAGATTTTTGGTGCAATCAGCTGTTGATTAATTCACCATTTACCAAGTTAACCTAATAAGCTAAGATAAGCTAAAATAAGGCTCGCATCCAAGCCATACTCACTAGCTATGCGAACCGTTTGGCAGGCGCGTATTCCGGAAAGTAGCAGCCTGAAGTTACAAAACCAAAAGATTGTTTGCCCGATCCTTCCACGCCCAGCTGATGAGTCCTAATTGGGATGAGATGTTTCGTTTGACTGGGCTTTTAAAATCCGGCCAAGTCACTATAAAAAGCTTTGGAATTTAACTGACATCATTTATGCAATTTGCTTATGTGGTGTCCAGTTTTAGGTGCTTTCGATGGGAAATTTAGTTGGTGTGGTTGCTTTTTACTTCTGTCTGTCTGACTTTGAGAAAGGTCCTTTTGTCCTGATTAGACTGCTCATTTAGGTTTAACGAAGGCAGTGTTCATTGGAAACGTCTGCTCGTACGTGCTGGTTTTTCATCAAGCTCGCAATAATTGTAATGTACTGTACTCACCGTGCTCACTAGGGTCGGAATCAGATGCTGTGTGTGTGTGTTTGAGTGGCCATGCATGCAGAATCGATAAAAAATAACACGTGTCACCGTTTTAATGTCGCATTGCTTCATCTGGCAATCCTTGCAATCCCCATCTTCATTGTTATTTTAAATAAGCCACTCAGTCTATTATTTGCAATGCTTAACACTTTCACCTTTTCAGAAAATGGGCCCTGTTAACTCTAGGTGTGAACTGGTGCTGAGTCAGTGCTGTTTTTGGTCTTCACGTGATTCACATGAGGGGCTTAATTCTTTGGGTATGTATGCACATACATTTCATTGTGTTGACGCCACGTCGAGAAAATTTTTTTGATGCAGAGAACAGACAACAGATTTACAGATTCACAGGATGCATCGGGACCGCAACTGAGGTAAGTTCAGCTCAAGTGACACTGTCAGCATGAACTGGCACTTCGAATTCCGACCCCTGTTGGTGTTTTGCGGTAGGTTTTAATTTATCATGAACGTTTTATTGGCGGCGCCAATTCGCTTGCAATTTTAAGTACCACACGCTTGGAAATCGCTACTTCAGTTATACTTATCTGCCAGTGGTTACATTACAACAGATCGATGGTCTTGTCATTGTGAAGACCCTGTTGCCCACGTGAGCGTTGGCAACGTTACACTTTCGGTCGTGCAACGAAAAACAAACCGGAAGTTTATGGGTGCGTTTTTTATCGGCAGGATAGAACCATTCCAAACGTGATTCTCAGGTTAGCTCGAAATCTAACGAGGATTCATTGAAATTATTGCATTTATTGACATAAAATGACGCAAGATATGTTTTTATGCTTTGTTGAATACATCTCGGAAACAGGTATTTGTGTTCCGGGCCCCAATAACGAGCAGAATTTTAGCCGTTCTGTCATTTATGTCTATCCGAGGACTGCCTATCAATTTATCCACATTAAATTTCCCTGTTAGAGCCATGGAATCGATGCAAGCGCGCCAACAGTTCAACTATCTCAGTTTTTCATAATTCGAATTGTTCACAAAAGAGACTTACAGGCTGGGTTGTCGCAACCTCCTACAACACATGACTAGATTCTGATTGGCTCATTTTCGCCGTCGATACTCCTGGCTTTTCGCACCCTCTTCCCTTGCTTTACTCATTCCGGCTACTTTGCACGAAGATAGTGTGGCCACCAATACAAGCACATGCCACACGTATGTCCTGCTGTGATCAGGGCACAAAAACAGGAGTGTGGGGGTGGTCCATGTGCTTCGATCCGCGTCTGCCAATCCTTCATTCCAGGCTCTGCTGGATCAAAGGACTTATTGGCCTTGGGGCAGAGCGACAAAAAAGATGTGCAACAGGATAGGTGGGACAAGAAAAACTCCGGATGGCAGGAGGGGGTAGACTCCTTCCACACCCTCCTCGGACTTTATGTTGACCAGATGCAATGGATCAGCCTATCAACCGCTGGTAGATCGTTCCTCGTCCTCCTCACACGAATGATCGGGGAGGCAGGGTGGAGTGTGGCTTAAATGGAATCATTGATTCTACTGATACCACAGCTGGACAGTCTGCTTTCTGCCTTTGGCCATTAACGTGCAACATCCAGTCTATTGTCCGTTCTTTCTGGAGCAGTGCCAGAAATCGTGCCTCGGGGTACCCGGCTGAGACTCACGTTTTGCTCGGAGCCATTTCCATTGATTTGGGAAGAAATTAATTATCGAATTTAATGTCATCCGACATACAGGTGAGTCTGTATTGGCAGTGGCTTTTCTGGCCGGTATTTGTTATGATGTTTGACCTCAGTATATTGTAGCGAAAGTCACCCAGAACGTTTCAACTTGGCTCGCCTTACACTAATGCTGTAAGTGATAAGTTACCGATGGTTGTAGTACGGATTCTATCGGATATAGCGAAGATAAAATGGTCCCAGGGTTGACAGGGCTGTTGTGTATCGATTTGAGGCAAACTATGTAGATAACCGCCTTCACACAGATGTACATGCTTACTGTACATCCACGCGTCACTTCGAGACCTCTGGCACATCTGGCCAGTGCAGTATGAGTAATTTTACCTACTGGCGAAATCGACCACACATAAATGCACCAACTCCATATGAAGAAATCTAAACGAGTAGAGAATGCAATTTGGCTGCTCACCGCAGTGAGGGAAGCCACTTTTTACTACCCGAACCAGGTATTAATAGTAGTCGTAATTCGATACTTAAAACGATCTGTAGCTAACATAGAAGTATTGTATCTGGACCAAATTTTATTACATTTTCCATATTACAACCTTATTCGGCTTGTATGACATGAGTAGACCTATGTAACCGATTTAACAACGAAAAGACATGCTTAATGAGGGTCACCACGTACAGTTGAGCCTTGAAAACTTGAAAACTATGAGGCTGTGGGCAAAACTCTTGTTTTTCTGGATAGGTGCCTAATAAACGCTTGCATCGTTGTACTGTTTGATTACTGGTGTCATTCGTATTAGGCGTACTTCGCTTTGAGAGACTTCAATACAAGGATAGTGGTTGAAACAAGACCAGAAATGCTGCGGCGAAACACTCCACACACTTCTCTCCGCACTGACGTTGTCACTTCGATTGGTGATGAAACGTGAGCAGTCCAGTTGCCAAGCTCGGCTAATAGGCCATCAACCAAGGTGGTGTTTCTACCCTAAACAAGACTACGATGGTTCCCTCATATAAGATGCCTTGTGGTGACCATTTCACCAGGAAAGATACACTTTTGGTGCTTCGGACAAATGCTACAAGAAAGTATCTTCCTGTCAGTAACTTGGTCACTTATCTTTAGTGGGTAACTTGCCCCTCGTAGAGTACTTTTACAACTATCAGAAGCGACCATAATTTCACACTTTCATATCTTACTAGTGGATGGCATTTCACTTATTTGTTGAGAAATGAGTTCGGCGAATTCAACAAGCGGATGTCACTGATAGAAGTATCTAACCGACAAAAAAAAACCACACATGGATAAAAATTCAACAGGTTGAGTAATGAGTAATGAGGCCCCAGTACCAACCACACTCCTTCTTGAGGTCCTGCTTATATTGACCAAAGAGGGCCACCCCTTTGTAACGTTTGATCTTGCAGAGGCTTGCTTGCAGGTAGAAGAATCTAAAGGGCTTCAACAATCAACACACATCGCGGACAGTAACAGTACAACAATACAATACAACAGTACAGTACAGCCGTCAACGAAGAGATCATAGATATAATTCTGACAGGTATATGGGATTTAGCTGAATAACTGAACAGTATCATTGTGATGGGACGCATACCTCATGGACTGTAATAATGACTTAATCTAACCCTTCAGCATACCAATGATTACGGTTTCAATCACACTTCCATCTAGTAGCTAGGTTTCATTTTTGATCAGTATGGTCGTCATTCTGACCCTGATAACACTGATGCCAACTCCTACTGATGCAACTTCACTCCGCGCGTTTTTTTGGGCAAGTTAATCGCTACACCTCGTTGTACCAGCTATGCTTGTTATGTGCGCACCAATTAACAAGCTACCGACTAGAAATACGGAATGTTACTGGTCGGATTAGTACCAAAAATCCTTTGATTATGTCAATTCGATGTTAACGTCGGATCTTCTGCCTACACACTTTGACCCATGATTACCAATTATCGTTACAGTAAATGGATTTAAGCACAGTGTCGGTGCTGTTAGTTCACATGTGTATTCCGATGGAAGCGAAAAAGCCATAATGCGCGTTGTCCGTCCGTTACCAGCAGCTAAAAGAAACTGTGGAGAAGTTGAAAAGGATGTACTTGAAAAAGTTTCGCAGGACGGTTTGTGGACGCCTTCTTTCTTTCTCAGCTGACTATCAGCTTCTTTTAACAATATATGGTCCCAAAGTGGGGATTCCAGACTAACTGCTAGACGATTACAACGTTGAGCAATTACCTTGCTTGGCTACAATTTCAGTATCCAGTTATGGATAAACTGGTGCTCATTCAGGACTGATCAGCTTAAACAAATTACATGAAAAAGATTCTTTGGTCGCTTCCATAGCTTTCAGAAAAGACGTGAACCCTCAGTTGGGGACGCTTTTGTACTTCTCAGTCGCTTTCCATAATAGTAAGGGAGTTAATGCCGTAGATTTCCTGTTGCCAGAAGCCCTCGTACATATACAAATAATCTTGGCTTGCGCGCAAGTTCACAGGCGACTTACATTTATTTCAGCACCAAGATTCTCTGTCTAATGTGAACGCAATTCCTTTTCGGAAGCTAAAGCACAAGTCTTATGAATGCACTTACCCGTAGTTATGTTTGCTTAGTGCATGTTAAACAATACGTCACCGCCTGTTCACTTTGCGCTGTTGCTGCCATTATTCAACCTAAAATGCCTGTTGTGCCTTCGCCCAGTCTAGAACACTCACGGTCAAGACTTCCTATTGAATTTGCGACTCCAGCTGATGCTTATTGTTGCTTATGCTTTTTCTACCTGGTCTGATGCTTTTCTATCAATTGCCAATTTAGTGGCGTCACAATATCCATCGCCCAACGTCTGTTTGGTCAGTTTAGCTGTTCATAACCATCGCTCACCGAAAACGAAGCATAGTTAATCTCTTTTATTTTTCAGTAGTTTTGTCCTCAAAGCGGACTAGCTATAAAACAGTTCCTGGGTGATCGAAAGGAGAGGTTGAATAACGTATACAGTGCTGTCAGGTTTGATGTACCGACCCCAAAGCCAGATGAGTGCCAGTCTGGTCCGAAAAGTGTCATCTAACCATGAACATCGGGTAGATCTGGCTTGCTATCGTTCAGGTATCAGAAGATTAGCATAACGACCCTTATTCGCAACAGTCCTTGGACCACTCAACTTATCGCTGAATTCCCGGTGCAGCTACTGGCCGTTTTAGGAGTTTCTGCGTGAAAGGAAATCCCATCTACCAAAGGATACCTCCGTTGTCCTGCTCTTTTTTGATACCGACCAGGAAAATGGAGCCCTTTTTCACCAATGCAGGTGATTTAGGTCCTCCGAAAAATCTCCCAAGCAGCTGTACGCAGGCAGAATGCACGCAATGGCTAAACTGAGTTCACATTCCTCAAACCCAAACTTTCTCACGGGGTTAACTCGTTAACTGTTCTGTTATAGATAAGCTGTTACAGTAATTTTTGTAAACTTATTGGATTCTTAGTTATGAGCTATCCGGTTAAAGTGCACTTTCGACTTTGATCGAGCGAGCTGCGTCAGTCAAGTTGAAGAAATTATCGAGTTTGGCTTGGCTGAATCAATATATGGTCAGTTACAAATGCGTGCTCGACAGAAGTGAAAAAACGTGAGACAGAGAACCCTTCACTCATGACAGTAGTTGTGCTGTCCAGCGCGTAGGAGTAGTATACCTTGTTATTACATGACAAACGAATCACCGCTATTCGTTGTACAACCCCCAACTAGGTAGGCGTTTTGTAGCAGATTTCGTCCAAAACGACAGTACCAAACTAGTGCAAGCAGGCTACATAAAGCTGCTTGATCTTATCTGTGAGTACTACGCAACTCATACCACCTATTAAGTGATGACCTCTACCTTCCGCAGAATAAGTGACAGCGATTTACCCCCTTGCTTATTCTGTGTATTTTCTCAAATGTGTGTTTGGAGCAACCCCAGTCAACGGCAAAATGTTCATTAGGATTTCTGCTTGCTTTCTTCCAGGAACGAGCGAGGTTGTTGACAAACGAGGTTCAGACACAGCCTCTACTTGAATCGGACACGACCACGGTTGAAACAGGTTTAGACTTTCAACCGCCCTACTTCCCTCCACCATATTACCCGCCCATGCCAACGTTCAACAATACAGGCTTTGCAGCTTTGCACCCTGCCTCTGGAGTTGCCTCCTTGGGACCATTCTTTGGTGGAAGCATGGGGTACGCGACAGCAATGGGGCATCCGCAATTGTATCCACAGTCTTCCGTACTGAGTTCGCTATCACACCAACGCAGTTATCCTGCTCCCCCTACTGGTTACAATTTCACACCCAGTAGCAGCTATTACCAACATCAGCCGGTAACTGAGCCCTATTCAAACACCTCAGCAACCTCAACGGAAATCTCTGCTAACGGGGATAATGAACCAAGCTTGACCAGTGCCCTTCATATGCAACTAGGGTTTCAATTAAGCAGAACAACAGACCAGGTAAGAAAAATAGTGCGGTATTCTGTATTTCCCCAGCTTGGTGTTGGAAACAACAAATACTTCCACTTATTTAGTTTTTCCGTGTGTTATGATTTTATATAGATTTTTACAGGCTAAACTTTATCGAATTTTTCATGCATATTTGCCTGTGACAATGTATTCTGGGAGATGGCCGGTGCTGATGATTCTCAACATGGATAAAACAGTTCTAAAGAGCTTCTAGACTTTTCAGCATACGCCGATTCACTTTGCATGATGACAACCAAAGAATATGCTAACTTGGGCATGCAACTGCTGCTGAAGCGTTAGTCGATCGTTGGTTTTATGGAGACACGTGAAGCCGTTAAATGTGAATGGAGGCTTGTGAACATATCAGGCACGAATCAGTGTCCTTGAGATTCTATCTATTAGATGAGAGCACACATTTTCCGTTTTAAATTTTTCACTAATTACTTACAAACATATCGACAAGCGCAACTATAAATGTGAAAACGGTAAATCCTGTGTGTGCAACTTCGGTGTGAGTAGTAAGTAGTGGAAATGACCATCAGGTGGGAGACGCACACAACGAAACTAGAGGTTACTGAGAGAACAGACAGTCTGGTTAACTTATTGAGCATAAAGATGAGGACAAATCATGCTTGGGTGACCTCATTCAGTCTCAAAAAGATTTTGGTCTTTCACAAGCAAAAGATCAAAAGCACCACGTTGCGTGGTGGTCACCAATTGGACGGTTTAAAAAATTCGCAAATTCAGATCGGTACTTGTGTGAACCTGAACTGTCACGCACAGTAACATGGTAAGAAAGCGTGTTTCTCTATTGTGTTCATCAAGGCCTTTTCATTGATGTTGCTTGAGGTTTTTATAGGTTTCGCAATGCATGCTGGAAAAATATTTACCTAAAGAGACCTCTTCAGACATAACAGTCGATCCGAAATCTCCCTCGTGTTAACTTTCTTTCATATGACCTATGTGGTCAAGCTGTGACAATGACGTTTGCACATTGGTGTGGCATCACTGACCTACGTTCGATTTCTTCGGTAGCCGCATACCTGATAAACAGTCGCTGTCTGATAAGAAGGACTATAAAAAATAGAGTTAGAGGAAACTACTCACAAGGCTGCTGAAAGCTCTTCGACAGCTCATCAGGTAGGCACAGTCCCCGAGTTTCCGTCAACCTTATGTTATACCTGAACCCAAATTGCACTAAGTTCGACAAATACACTCATTTACAAATTAGTTTGGTTTTCAAGGGAGACTCAGCTGAAACATGAAGCGACCTTTGTGCAACATATTCAGTTGAAGAATACCATAAACGAGAGATTCAGTTGCGTCTCCCATAAAAAACTAATCGATTTTCAAATGAGTGTATTTTTTAAGAATGAGAGGCTTTAAGTGAAAAAAATGATTCTGAAAACATATTTGTCTGATAATGTCGCCAACGGCGCACAATTGAAATAAACATTAAATAGAAAAGTATCTCATTTACTGGTTAAGTAGCGCCTGAGATCGAATTGGAGTCCGATGTAGGTTAGGCTCACTCAATCTTATTACTGATTGCAGCGATTTTACTTGCAAAAGACGGCTCCGCAGGAAGACAAGAGAAATCCGAATGTGTCTACTTGAAATTTAGTGTTACTGGTCAATTGTTGAGTCAGCTGCGATGACATGCGATGGTTTGCAGTTTCATAAGTCCGTGGAAAATGGATCGGCGTAATTCTCACAAACATGGGAAAACGCACTATTCCAGAGGGTATAGTAACGAAGATTGTCAGAATTTCCCGGTCAACTTCATTAGTTGGAACAGTTGTGATATGATCAGTATCTTGGTTGACAACCAAGAAGACGAAGAACGTTGGGGTACCTCCTCCAACTAACTATTCTCTCCATAAACCTTTCTGTCTGGCATCAAATAACAAATATTCATCTGCAAATTGAGTTGGTGTCAATGGGAGACTAAAATAAACCTCTGCTTAATCTGTCTTTCATGATATTCATCAAATAAGTAAAAAAAAGATTACAAAAGAGCAGTTCGACTGGCATTCAGCTGATTCATCTGTTAACGCCAACTTAATTTGCTAATGAGCGTCCACATGCACATTGAATCAGGTTGATGAAAATTCGGGTAGTAGGCTTAACTAACAAGCTCAAAGAAGAGGTCGAAATAGGCAACTGGCTGTCGGAAGGTTTCGTTCAACCCGCTAGAATCGGTAGTTAACTGCATGCAACAGTGGTAGTTGAGTGACTCACGAACGATAAACCATAAAGGCAACCAAAATGTAAGATGTTCATTAATTTGTGTTGGAAAATTATGCAGACGAATGCTTTGGGACCAGTCGGTAAGTCTGTCTACTGACTCCTTATGTTGAATGTACTGGCAGTCCAGATATCATTTGGATCACTTATCCGAAGTAAACTTGCGGGAAGAGACGTGCCTGACTGCCAAAGCATACACGACCGAGTATATTGTGACAGGAGGCATACTAACAAAATCGGTTTATTGAGTTGAAACAGTTTGATTCTTCGGTGCAACAGACCGGTAAAGTTAGTGAAACTTCTAGTATTATCAACCGAATAAAATGGAGCCTTTTACCGGGGCCGCTGAAAATAAAAACGAAATCTCACGATGCATTGGAAGAATGCTGAGTGCCATACATTTTGAGGCTAAATTTACGGACGGTATAACGCTAGTATACAGTGCTTCCGTTTTAGACTACACGCACCACTGATACCAGATCAAAAGTCTTTCTTGCACGGGGCATTTTCTTTTTAAGGACGCATATACTTGCAGGCAATTTTAATACAATTACTAGATAGGTCAAGGAGGATGGGTTCAGACTAATTAGAAAGTTGCCACGATGGTAGGAACAGTAAAGCAACCCATAGTCCATCGTCTCAGTATGCCCGTTAGGCGATTCTGACAATATTTGTATTGAATTCAAGCCAATGCGCTCAGAAAGAAAACACACTGAGAATATAGAACAACTTCAGCGTACGCTATAAGCTTATTGTGATTTTGGTCTTGTTCCCCCATAATTTGCACAAAAATTACACTGTCAGAGTGAGCATCACTGTACGGATATCAGGTTGACGCTCAGCTAGAAAGTCAGAGATGCAGGTTCGCGTGTTTGGAGTAGGTTCCGTCACTGAAGACTCTTTTTGTCAACTACTATATTGGGCATGTAACCGACATTAACTCGGCTTGTTTCGCAACTAGGGACGGATTTCTTACGTCACCAAAATTGATCTATGGAACATGTTCTAGTAAATGTGCGCTATCAACGAACTACGAACTTCGTCGATCATTGTTAACTGGTCTTCATTCTGGTAGACCACGGTTCAGTCATGGGTATGTTAGCCTGAGTATGGCTGTTTATACTAAATCACTCACTCCCAAAAGGGCGCAGTTTGATGACATTTTGAGGCCAGTGGCAACGGACATGGAGAAACGATCTAGTTTTCCACAAGCTCGAGAAACACGCTCTCAGTAATCACTGCAGTAAGATGGTAGTGACCAAGGTCGGTGTCACGGACCCGATTGTGACAATGATTCTCTGAAAGCATGCGTGTGACAACTCGAATCGGCATTTTGAAGAACGAAACAAGACTGCTTAATGGTTACCATATTCTTATGTCGGGCTTCACTCAATTATCTCCCAACGCTGATCTAGAAAACTTTGGTTAAAATATTTTTGGGGATTTAGTTTGTGGCCATTTTTCATCAGTTAGCTCCAAAAACAGAGTGAAAAAAATAGTCATAACCATCCAGGCCACCTGAAAATACAACCATTTTTCACCAAGGGATTCACTATAGTGCTTGTTAGTTGGGGAGGAACTTCACAAAGTCTTTAAAAAAGACCTCACTATTTCTACCCTCAATAAATGCAGGCACCCTCAACTCCGATAAAACCCGTTGGCCCAGCAACTGCTCCATCCTCACGCAACTTGGTGGATTCACGTTGCGGAACTTCTCAACTTGTGTCGGAAGCTCAAAAATATTCTCGATGCGCAGGATCCAACCATTCAGAAGACTATGAAATGACGGAAAAAGCATACGCGTCAAATGAAGCAGCTGGAGAACCACCATATCTACAGGTAGGCTTTCTGAGGTTGGAAGGTTGTAAGCACGCTACGGTGTCATTTTGCCTTTCCAGTCAGCTGTGTACATTGGAAATGGTTACACGGCAACTTGCTATAATCCTAAATCGGACGGCTACTGAATTCTTTAAATTATGCCAAATAAATTCTAAAACATGCCCCATATATGTATCAACGATTGCTGAATGTTTGACTGGTGGACTTCGCCTGAAGAGGAACCATGTGTAAAGCGCACATCTTCTATTGAATTAGTATGTAAAAAAGCCCAGCAAACCCAGTCAGTGCCATAATGTATTTAGAATGACCTTTATTGTGCATCCTTTTCAAATAAATCTTTGGTGTAAACGATACGGGGATTCATTGAGTACAGAATGGAAACACAGGTACACTTAATACAAACGCTTTCTAGTCACCAGGATTAAATCAGTATATTTTGAATGATGTCAACATCTGGTCTACCGCGCAAGTCAAACGAGGGGCCCCGAATGATGTTGAGAGCCTTCATCTATTGAACATATTAGGCAGAGTTGTAGCCAGCCAATGAGGAACTCAAGTGCATGCGTGCGATCGTGGGCGGGAGGTCGATTGGCAAGCGAGAGGTCGCGGGCTTGAATCCTGTCCATGGACGTTCGTCTTTTTGCTGAATTTTTTCTGCCTGTGTCCCCACTTTCAATCACTACTTCTGTCAGCGTTGTACAAACTGACGAAACAACACACAAACAGGTGTGTGTGTCAGGCAATCGAAGTACTTAGAATGATGGACGCCAAAAGGAGATGTGATTAACGATCCCGAAGATTAGTCATGGCTTCACCAATATTTGCTCGAGTCGGGAGAAACACAGAAAGTTGCTACGACCAAGAGGTTTTGTCATGAAGTCATTAGAATAAAAATAACTGTACCATTCCTAGTTTGGTTCGTTTGATCATACCATGTCAGAGCTGGTCTGCCTGGGTGGCTGCATGAATCAGGGAATAAAATTCAGTGTTGAGTAGGGTACCGGCAGCTTAATGCCTGGTGGTCAGACCAGGGTCATCCAGAACGAACGCTCCATTGCGAGATTGAGAAATGGTGATCATCATGGAAACATTCTGCTGAATCTTTTAATAACACTAACCTATGTTGCAAGTGTATTTCATCAATTATTGTTTAAGCACAACATGAGGTCGATGGAAACTGGGGGGCTACATCTACCGAATGAGCCCAAGAGGGGAGGATTCTGTAGAGGATTATCGAAGAATTCTCAGCAATCTTATGAGTAATGTATTATGTCAAGAAAGCTGAAGTCAAGTCAGAGCAATAGTCATTAAGATAACAGGAACCGTTTTAGTTGAAAGGCATGCAGCTGTTTTACAAAAATTCAGGTAATTAGCATTTGTTTTTTTAGCTAACTGCTATGTGCCCCGGGTCCGGGGCCATAAAACAAGTAAAGTATTTTTGTTGTGAAAAACAGTATACTGGTGATAACCTGACACCATATTCTCTCACAGAGCGGAACACCTTCTTCAAGTGATTCCTCCGGCTTGTCTTCACACAATTCATCCAACTTCTTATCACCACCCCTGGGATCGACGAATTTAGAAACTGAAGTTACCAGCACTGGCGGATCGCATGTATCGACCTCGTCAGAAACTATATACCCCACAAACGTAGGTACCTTACTGTACCATTCGTCCTTGCATTCAAGCAATGGCAGCGGAACAAGTGCCATCGCAGCCGCGGAAAGCGACCTTGGGGTAAGAAATATATTGTTCTCTGGTTGTTCTACAAGAACACCACCCTATTTTGACACTGCTCTCAAGAACGCGTTTGATCTACGTGGAAGTCATTCGGAGATTGCGCGTGTTGTCGGCGGAGGAATTGATAAGATGCGCCAGGACTCAACTCCGACGTCTCTGGTCTCACACGGATTCCCTTCATCTCTTGGAGAACTTGAACAATACTCATCATCGTACAACCTCTTCCCAAACGGTCTGACGGGCTTCATGCCGGGGGCCAATAGACCATCACATATGCAATGTCAGTCAGTGATAGAAGGTGGAGCACCCTACAATCGACAACAAGCTACCGGAAGTAATGGCAAACAGGGAATGTTTAGGAGAGGTAAGTCAGTTGTTCCCCCAGCGACTAGATCCACGAATTCTTGAAGCACATCTTAAAGTTTTGAGCCGATAGAGAAAAGCACGATTGTGAAGCAGCCCGACTGATATCGGGGACCTTTGAGACGGACTTAATTTGTCAACGGGTTAAGATTCACAATAAATGCCCTATCTGCACCATCAGATTGCTGATTGCACTCCGTCTTCCCTACTCTGTCCATATAACATTTCACAACTATGACCTTAAAAGCTCATTTTGCATGGCTATGACAGATGCCCCCTAGAATACAGGTCGAAGTTCTAGTCCATATCATTTCATTGAGTCATCCTTATTTACTGCTGCTGGTGGAGACAAACATGCATTTGCAAATCAAACTGAAAATCGGGTAGACCTAGCTAAATCCTTTGTCTACAGTAATTTGCAAATAATCTTTTTTAATACCGCATACGTTTAGTTTAAAGCAAAATAGGATTGACCAAAATTCAGGGATTAGCTATGAGTGGTCAGCCCTCAAAAGGATAAAACCGGTAGTGCGCTATCCAAGAGTTTTCAGCAACCCTATAAGTAAGGCCATGTGAAGGAACATCGCTTCAAACAAAACCTTATTAGGCCTTTGGGCAGAATATTCAGATGAAGAATATTACAAGTAGAAGGTTTATTCGAGTCCCCAGTTAGCACTATCCCATTTCACCAGCGAATGTGTCTCCATACATCTCCAACCCAGTGTTCAGATACGAACTTAGGTTGATGGAAATTAGGAGAAAAGGCCGACCCTTGGAATATAAAAGGGGAAAAACTGGTGGCGAGTTGTGCGACAGTTTGTGCCAACGCCTGAAAAGTATCATATCAAGTGCTAGGGCTTGATTCACAGTATCTTATGTAAACCACAGTATCAGGCTTTGAAAACAGCTAGTGCGGCCGTGTACATAGCAGCTCGGGCAATTTCCAGTCTACATGGTCGTCTTTCATCTTATTTTAGTCGTAATATGCAATGTGGCAACCACAAAACATCCCAAGTCAGTCAAGAACCAAGGCAACCTGTGACTCGGTCATGATTCTGGTGCTCTTGATTTTCAACTTGGGTTCCTATGCGCATTGTTAAGATCTGCAGAACCACCATCGTTTCTTCAAAGCCTGAGAATGAAATGTACTTCCTGCGAACAAAGATAGGAATGCTACCTGTACACGTCAGCAGTTATGTGCACATTTTGGGCGTATTTACAGGTGGAAGAAAAATGTGCCTGCAAATTTGTTCCCCCAGGAAATAGAAGCTTATGTGAAATGAATTACGGAGCATCTTCAGCGTGATTCGAAAGGGGGTGGGTTCAATCTCTGTCTGCCTCACCGTAACTTCACCATAGCCCGTCAAAGGTGCAGTGGAACAGATGGAGATTTCTGAAAAGCACTGCAGTCTTTTTGCGGTCACGAAAGACGCATATGTGCGGCAGGTGCTAGACAGCCATTTGTCAACCAAAGGGGAATTTAGGGCTAATTAGATCACAGTGATCATCGCGGAAGCCTGAACCTCCTGAGACCAAGAAAAACCACGTGGAGAGATGATAATAAACTTTTGACGGTTCGCTGTGGATTCCCCTTCCACAGTCTTCGAAGTAGGGCCATCAATTAATCAAACATTCAGCTTCTTTTGAGTTTGAAATTACCTGGTAGGTGGGATGTGGTTGTCATTCCAGTATAACGTGAAAGATCTTTGAATAACTGAAAAGGACTAGAATTGCTTCTCAATTTGAATGGTTCAGTCAACTCTGAGGGGTGAATTAAAGTTGCATTTTGTCAAAATTTTATTTATTCGGAATCGACCAAATTTTGTTCAAATTGTGCTGATGAAGCCCTGATCGCTTTTATAACTTAATATACGAGGAAGCTGTCTTAAGGGGCAGAATTGGCGCATGGGGAATCAGGCAAGTATCGATTGATATAAGGCGAAAAGTGTTCGAAAAAGATCAGCTGGTATAGTCTAATGGTCCTTTCATCATTTTGTCGGAATAGGTAGCTGGTGGTGTAAAGATGTGCAGTGATGCGTCAAATGGTGAAATCTCAATCTTGTCATAATCTAGCCAAAATAGAACAAACACATTTCTAATCTGCCCCCCTCAACACACTTGAATCCTTTGGGAAAGAAAAACACTGTGGTTTCAACTCATCAGGTGTTTGTGTTTACCCATCTTTTTGAGAGAGGAAGTGAAAGAGGTAGAAGGGATCAACCGGGCAGAAGAAGCACGTCCTTTCTACCTTCAAGTTAAGTACCGGTGTTATAGGGGCATTTGAGCGGAGGGAAGCTTGCTGGATGTCGTAGCTTGATATCTGCTGTTTTTCCATACGCTGTGTTGCCTGATAACCCAAACTTATGGAGGTATATGGAAAAGCTAGGTGAAAAAATGATGCATCGACTCATGAGGGAATAGGGAACTGTTTGATTTCAGCCAGGAAGGTCAATAGGGCGGTTTCTCGGCGATGGACGTTGTTCAGGATTGGGCTTTTTGTGCCAATGGAAACGTGCAAGGAATCTGATATTTTGAAATGTGCAACTGCTAATTGTGTTTATCAGTACGATTTAAAAACAACACTGGACAAATCGTGCGCTAACTCAAACTAAATGAACGTGGTCGCTTGTCTGAGAATATTGAGTTCAGCTAATCAGAATACAGATCAGATCCTGAGCAACACTGTTACTAGAGCCCAAATCATCGTGCACCTGAACAGTCGTTTCATGAGTGACGCCATTTTTATCTCCAACTTTAGGCAATCAGTCAAATTAATTAGGGGAAGAGAGGAATTTTATACTGATTCTTACACAGAAGGGGGATTTTATTTGGCGAAATAGACTCATCTGAGCAGTGCATTCCTTGAAGGGATTTTATTTATTTCAGTCCGTTTTATGAAGGACTATATGGGGTCTACTTATAGAAGGGAAGCAATGGATTTCTTTATATATATATATATATATATATATATATATAAGTCTGTAAGTTTCCAACGAAAACTTTCGCGCTTACGACTAACCTCTCTCCGGTGTGTAGTTACTAGAGTGGAATTTCGGCAAATCTGAGAACGCCGACAACCGGCCTGGGTAATTCGATCGCCGAGATTCCAACGATTGAACAACTCTGGTCTTACTATGAACTTATATTACAAAGATCACTCGGCTATCGAGAAATGCACTCATTCGCAAATCAATTTGGTTTTCACGAGAGACTCAACTGAATCTCTCGTTTATGATATTCTTCAACTGAATGTTCTGCACACAGGCCACCTCATGTTTCAGTTGGTACGATATTCGAGATATCGCAGTATATTTTCATAAAGGAAACTACTCACAAGGTTGCTGAAAACTCTTTGACTCGGTTATTTTTATTTGTGAAGCATACTTAGGGGTGCAAAACACATGAATTACTGGCGAGTCTGAATTCCGGTGTTCGAAGATGTGCTGAGAGAAATTGAGAATTAAATTAAAGAAGAAGTAATTTTCGGAAGCTGCTGAATAACTGTTGAATAAATCAACAAAAACTTAAATAATGTGTCCAGCCGAAACCTTGGAGAATCAAATGTCTTTCAACGTCTCATTTGTTCAAATGGGATGAAAAATCACTCGAATGTCACTGGTTTAAAGGTCAGCATCCCAGAATAAACGAATAACTCAGATTTTTTAGCACTCGAAAGACATGGTAACTGTTCTGTGACCTGTCTAGACGTAAAACAGTATGCATGAGGTTGCTGAAGGTTCTTCAACAAGTGGACCATTATAAACGGGGGATCCAGCTAGATTCAGTTAAATCTCCTGTCAAAACCAAGTTTGTGTGCAAATGAGAGTATTTGTTCTCTGACTTCTCGCAAGAAGCGACGTGACACACAAGAACTGAGGGGACAGAGCAACCTACATGAGTGCTAAGTTTAAGTTTTTTAGGCCCGACCAGTGAATGAGAACTGTTGATAGGTTTCTAGAAGAGACGAAATGGTGAACTTACTCTTTTAGGTAACTACATTGCGGATAACTGAGTGCTATAACAGCACCTTTGTTACCCACATGTTGCTGAAGTATCTCACGGCTAGCTGGCCCTGGGTGGCAATGATACCAACTTCGAGAGCTCTCCGTTGTTGGCCTGTTCACCGATTTTCGCAATCATTCTGAAAACATTTCGTCACTAATCTGGACTATAACTTCAGTGTGTGCTTAGATTTAACGCACATTTGTATGAATCATATGTTCACCAAAAGAATCAGTTGTATAAAAAGTTCGATACTCCTATCATCGATCCAAACTATTTTGAAATTTCTTCTCTACATTCACTCTATTTAAATTGTGATCAGTCTAAAAATACTCTAATTAGGTAGTATATTAGAGCAAAGTCCACATTTTTCAAACTAGAATTTCCTAGTATTTTTTTACTATGCCTAGATAAAATTCCCAAGACTGCCCAATAGGAAGTCTTAATTTGAAGGTAAAGAGTTTACGAAATTTGCAAATGAAATATGGCATGTCTTCTAGGACAGGCTAATTTAACAGGCTGCGGCTTTTATATTTCTCTTGTGATACCGGGATTCTTGTCCATCCATCTTGAGAATTTCATCGAAACATCTGATCCAAGTGGCGGAAAACCCTAACATGTCTTTATTGAAAGCAGGACTTCCATCGTCACCAAGTTTTAAAGTATCACAGCTTCAGGCAAATTCAACCTTATGTAAGGATTGTAACTTGTGGGTAAAATTGTTCGAATTCATCCGTCTAATTGACACCTTGAAACGGATTAACTTGTGATCCGCAAACAATCAAGTTAGAAAACAGCCTCAAGCGCTCAACATAACAATAATAAAAGTAGGACAACCTTTTGGACGTTCGGATAATCCGCATTTCGACCAGAGCGAGGCGGGAAAGTGACCGATTCGGTACACGATTATTTTGCACACGGTTGTCCTGAGGACGTGCGATAACCGTACCCATACCCACCCCGGTATACCCTTCAGTTTGGTTTATGTTCCAACGAATTGGTAGGAGGGGATAGGGGTGGGACGCATATATGCCCTCGATGTAATTATAGCGCTTGAACGACTTATAGCAGTGGGCGCGTGCGGTAACGCCCACCCTTTCATCATGCGCACACATGATTTCGAGTAAAGCAGAGAAAAGACTAGCAAAGTTGAGAAGTAAAGTTTAGAGGAGAAAACTTGTTAGTGCGGTGGTACTTTATTCACAGGAAAAGGCTGTTCATAATTGGCCGCTTTTTGTTCGTTCGTTTTTTCCACCAGGATTTCGCTACAGGACCAATTTGGAATGTCGCGCGGAATTCGCACACGGCCCTAGTCCGGGTGATATATTCTGTACTGTACCTGGCCGATTATCCTTGCTCAGTTCTACATCCAAATACAAAGTCACCGTAGCTGAGGTCCAGAGGCGTCTCTCGCCTCCAGAATGTCTCAACGCTTCATTACTGGGTGGCGTTTTGCGTAGGTAAGTGTAAAGTACTTGTGAAGTTCTCTGTTCAAAAAATTTGCTCGTCAGTTGCGAAAACATAGGGACTGTAACTTTACTCCCAAGTGGCGTAAACCTAAAAATTATTTTGACAGATGTTCTCGGTGGACGTGAGCATAAACCAGCGTGGGTTCATGATTCATACTTTTGTAATCCTACTCCAATATTCATGCTGAGCAGGAGTTTCGTTTCCTCACTGAGTGGGGCCGTGAGTAGGAGGTCGAGAAGTTCATTTGGAGTGCCTAATTATCCATATTCTGTCATATGCTCGTCTAATAGGGGTAACCGGTTAGAGAACTCACTGGGTAGGGAGGTGAGCAAACAATAGTATCCCATCGAGCTGCGCCCGATTCATGCGGTTGCCAGGCCGGTTTTTAAAGTAAATTCCCTGCTGAATAGAAAAAAGCTTTGAGGCCGATTTGGCGATGGTAACCATAATTTCCATTTGCCGTAAAAACACAAACAGATGTGCTTGCAATGAGCAATACTCAATCCTTTCTGATGGAAACCAATTAGCAGTGTGGCTGGTTTTACTGAGATACATTTTGTGTAGCCGGGATGCAAGTCGAATGCAAATGAACTCTTTGGATGGAAACATCACAGTGAACAGTTGCGCACCGGAACTGCGGAGCATCTTTTCTACAAGCCTCGGAGAACACAGATAGTGTGCCGTTAACTAGCGTCACAGTCATTTTAAAATGTTGTTGAAATTTTGTTTGAAGTGCTTGCCATGTAACTTTTCAAAACTGTCCCTATAAGCCACGTTACAGTTCTGTGCGAGCTGTGAAGCGGATTAAAAGACTGGACAATGATCGAATGAATGGTTGTCCATGACAGTGAACAAAGAAAAACCCGTTTTTTATTTTGTAGGGCCAAATCAAAGAACGGAGGTCGGTCACTTCGGGACAAACTGGACAAGATCGGGCTAAACTTACCTGCAGGAAGACGAAAGGCCGCCACGGTAACGCTGCTCACCTCGTTGGTTGAAGGTTAGTGTTCTTATGATCACCTGACGCGGTGTGTTTCACTACTGGCTTAGTAATATAGCTCTGTTTCCGTTAAGATGAGAATTAACTAAATGGGTGTCCTGAAAGGCAAAAGTTATCCAACTGTCAAGACATAACACTCCCTTTTCTGGCACACAGGCCCCATTGACCTCGAGAGAAGAGCAAAACGTGAGATACTGCTAAATTGCCCAATCCAGAGAGGGTGATTTAAGACACAAAAGTGAACCTGAACTTCCTAACCTCCTTGACCAGGAGCTATATTGAGTTCCGATAAGGTAATACTGTGACATTCAGTGATGGTTTCATTTACGGTGATCTTCACTCCCCCAGAGGGGCCATAACAGCCTGCCGAGAGTTGGTCTGAAACCGAAGAGTTTTCATAAAACTTATGTGCAGTGTTGTGTCAAATAAAATAAACTGCACATTCGACTTATACACTCATCTGTATACTACTTCCGTTTTGACGAGAGACTCACCTGGAACCTCTCGTTTTTGATATTCTTACTCACCTGAATGTGCTGCACCAGGCTGCCTCATATTTCAGTTGGTACGACAGTCAAGATATATCAGTACATTTGCTTGACTAATAAGGTTGCTGAAAACTGTTCGGCAACTCACGACCCGTTTCGCTTTTCTTGGGACCCATCAGCTCGGCACAGTCCTTGAATATCGTACCAATTGAAACAAATACAACACAGTTGAAAAATACCATCATCAACAAGAGATTCGGCTGTGTCATTTGAGTCTGCCGTCAAAACCAAATTATTTTTCAGATGAGTGTATTTTTCACGAAGCATTTTTCTGTCTTTCATTAAGACTTTTTGGTGGTAGATCCTCAAAAAATACAGAACACCTCTTCCGATCATTCTCTGATATTGAAATAAAGGTTGCTGAAGTGAAGTTTATACAAACTTGTTTTAACGTAGTATGCTTCCAAGACATAGTCACTAAGCCCTCCGCGAGGACGGCTAATCTGTTGTAAGGTTATCACACTGTGAACCAAAACAGTCGATGCCAAGAATTCGGTGGATCCGGTAGAGAAAAGATATCGGCAGAATAACGCCCGGTAACCATATTGCTCCACCGCTTTTTTTGCAAGTGTTCTTTCCAGTGAGAAATGAATTCGCAGATCACTTAATTATTGTTTACTATTGCTTTTCAAGCTCTTACATTAACTTTATATGAAATGCAGTAAGCCAAAGAAAACGAGGGTGTACACTGATAAGTGCATGACTTTGCAAAATGCAGAGGTTGGGTCAGCGTTGCCTACCAGTCACTGGCATGACATAACTGTTCACATGGTGAACGTGACGGACGGCTGACTAACGGCGATGCACTCCGTGAAGCAAGTGGTCTTGGAATGTGTTTAATGTCAGCGGAATGTTAAAGTGCGACAAAATGTATTTACTCACACAAGTCTGGGCTATGAATGGGAACGGCAACTGCCTCTGCTGTGTCTAGAAGCTGGCATCTGAAAATTTTGTGTCGATAAAAAGGCCGTCGATAGATAGCGCGAAAGGCGCCTATCAAGTCAAGACTGATTTGAAGCCCAGGATTGAGCTACTCAAGTTTCTTGTTTTGCCATTCATTAACCAAAGCAACAGATGTACTGGCGCTCGCTTAGTGGGTTCTTTCAGTTCGACCAATGTGTTCAGCTGAACACGATCACCGGAAACGATACAGGCACATGCTTGTCGTCAGCTGAGGCAACCTGCCTTTGTGCCGGTAAGCGACTTTCGGCGGATCAGTGAAAGATGCCCTGACTTTGGCCGCAAAGAAAGTGTTTGTAACAACATCGGCTATGCTGCGGGTAAACATATCATAGAAAACTTTAGTGGAAAGCTGATAAATACTTTAATTTTGTGGACCGTCAAGCACAGCGAGGCGCATCCTCTACTCAAGATTTTTTTCTGGACAGCTACTGCTGCGTAAAGTCTTATTCTAATCTAGGCTACCCTTTTGAAGAACCGGGTTCGATTCCCCAATGACGCGTTTAAGATGACTGTCTACTTTCGTCCAGGCATCACATCGATAGTCGAGTAAAGTGCAGTTGACTGGATCACGTCCGTTTAACCCAAAGGGATAAAACACGTATTCATTGCTACATTCACTGGCTTGAGTATAACCAAAAGATATGTGATGGAGAGCGATTTTGGCCACAAAATAAGAAAGAAAGAACTTGCTGACTCTCCATAGGTATCCGCTATTGAAATTTAACTGCAGTGATGGCCCAAGAAGGCAGTTTGTGACCAATTTTTGATACAACACGCTTTTCCCCAGATCTGGTTAGTTGGGTCCAACTGGTTTCTTCTCTACTTGGCTGCTCAATTAAAATAATAGTTCATGTTTTAAGCCAGTTCGTTTGAAATCGCAGGGGCGAATATGGCTGGCTGAGAGCAGCGATCTAAATGTACCGCTCTAGAATACCTCCTGATTGCTAACGTTTTTACGCCAGACCCAACGGTTATGGTAATCCTCAACCAATCCCCAGGATACAGGTTGCCGAAGGAAGAAGTTAACCATTCTTGATTTTTAGGTGCCTCAGATTTTCATGTCAACCAGTCAGCCTATTAGTGCTAACGTCTATCGAATGTCGTATAGTTGAAATACTTTCCGTGCGTATACGGACGTAGTGCAGAAAACGAGTGAATGCAATAGGTTAAGGGGCAAGCAGCACTACTGTCCGTATGCATTGTTCAACGTAATCATCCTTTCACGCGTCTGTTCGTTTGGTTTGAACGAGTTGAATGAGACTGACCTCAACAGTAACTGGATTAAGGCGGTCAAACCCGAAGAAGTCATGGTTAACTCTGTAAGATCCTCAGAACCATCTGACACGTGCCGATCTCCGCCTTCTTGATCAATCACCGGTGTGGAAGGTTAGTCAGGTTTCTCAAACCGACCAACACATGGCACCTGAAAGGCGGGCGGAACGCAGGCTAATTTTCCCTCCACCATAATTATGGCCTTGTCTACTGTCTGCATTAGCGACCACCCATTCTCACCTGAATGCATCAAAGCAAGGCAGAGAACAATCAATTTACTTGAACAGCAGCAGGTCACAGTTAGCAGATGAATCAGTAAAGAGGCTGAAAGGTGATTTGCTTGAAATAGAACTGGGCATTTAAGGTTATGCGAGAAATGGTTTTGGTTAAAGTGAAGCAGAAAGCAAAAGCAGAAATATGAATAATAAGAATACTGGAGTTGGTCACCGGACAAATCATGCCCTGCTGAAGTACCATCCAACAGCAACCCTCGGTTTCCCTCTGAGGAGTAAGCCTGCAAGCCTTACGGGAATCACACTATTGGGGTCTCCACAAGAGTGGGAGGATTTGGTGGACTCTAATAGGATTTTAGAGGGCAGATATCTGGCAGTTTGAGGATGAAAATTGGTATCCTCGTGAAGCTGCTTCAAAAACGACTGTCAGTAGGAAGGGGGAATTTATTATCGGTTGCGTAGATCAGTGCTAAGCGATAATACAGGACGAAATTTCCATTGAAGAAACTCAAATCTCCCCATGCTGTTTAATAGGTTTGGCTGTTCTAAAGGATCACACAATAATGCGAAAACCTAAATAGACAACCGAAACATTTCCATAATTCTACATTTTGTGGGAATTGACAGTCACAAACACCAAGGGTCCTACCACTTTTTTAAAATTTTAAATCCGAAATGAATAACCGAACCGCCGGGAAAAACAGGACATTAGTAAGGTTGCTGCAAATTCTTCGACAGCCCACGACCGGTTTCTCCCTTCTTGCGGCTCATCAGGTAGATGCAGTCCCCGAATTTTCCCCAACCTTATGTTCTACTTGAACTCAAATTGCACGAAACCGGTTGTGGGCCGTCGAATAATTTTCAGCAACCTTATGAGTAGTATATTACGTCTATACATGTCTCGCGATATCTCAAATATCATACCAACTGAAAATGAAGTGGCCTGGTGCAGCACATTCAGTTGCTTAGAAACATCACAAACGAGAGAGTCAGCTGGGTTCTAGGTGAGTCTTTCGCAAAACCAAATTGGTTTGTAAATGAGTGTATTTCGATAACATTAGTAATTTCACACAGCAACTATTATTTCAAAGCCCGCTTTTTCATTAGGACAACTTGCAAACCTCCCAAATTCGAGAGTCAATTTGTCAGCAGAATAACGCAAATAAGTTAAGTATAGGGGGAAATGAAGATGTAATGTACGCTTCGATCCAATAAAATCGTAAACAGAACTAGCAGCTGGAACTGTAGACTCGATAGAGTCTTTGGAAGCCAACAATACACTGATACTCTTCCATATAATATACGCTTTCTGCCCTTCTTGGGCAGCGTTTCATTCTACTTATACCAAACGAAGGAAATCCTTCCGAATATCTTTGTATCTGAATTTTGAAGCAGCCTGTGTGCTGCACATCATGCGGAAGAATATCACAATACTGCCGACTACGGGGAACTCTACCGAGTTCTCAGTCCTAGCAGTCGTATTGTGAGCTCAGAAGTAAACGTTCAATCAAATTATTGTTTAAGGTAGTTAATCAGTTTCTGGGAAATACGTCCTCTGATAAGCCCCAAACAGGGCTTTGCAAATTTTGAGCAGTCGTCCCATATTGCTTGCTTCAGAGTTAACACTCAGTAATGCAACTCTGTCATCACGGACGGATTTAAACTTCATGTAAGTTAGGCGAAGGAGCGTCAAAATTCGACCTCAATCATGATAAGCTCTATCACAGGACCTCATCTTGGACAACGGTAAATTCTACTATTCTATTTGGACGGAGCTCGAAACTCTTTGACAGCCTACCACTAGTTCCGCCTTTCCACTTCAGGCTCAACAGGTAGGCACAGCCCCCGAATTTGCGTCAACATTATGTCCCACTTGAACCCAAATTGGACGCAATTCGCGAAACACACCATCTTCCATATTGTTTTGCTTAGATGATTTCAGCTGAACCTCTCGTTAATGATGTTCTATCTGATATGCCCCAAGGAGGACGAAAAATGTGGTGGGCTGTCGAAGAGTTCTCAGCAACTTTATGAATAGAGTGTTCCGTCTAGACAGTACATGGCAATACCTTGAATATCATACCAACTGAAACACGAAACGGTCTTTTACAGCAAATTCACTTAAAGGAAGACATCATAAACGAGAGATTCAGCTGGGATTCATTTGGGTCTCCCGTTAAAACCATCCATTTTCTTTCCAGTCGTTGATGGGGTGCTCCTCCCGTATAGCTGTACGGCAGTTACTTGTCAGTATTGAATACTAGTATATTATTGTCTTAGATGATCCTCTTTGCACTGGTACATAAAACATTGTAGGTGGTGCATGGATATTCCAGGATAATCGATTATAACTCGTTCATAGATTTCCAAATTGATCAGATAAGCCTAAATGAATGAACTTCAAGCTGGGTGTTGCATTTTGTAAAGCAGGGATAATATCTTACTCAAATTGCAAAAATGGGGTAGTTGAATCCATTCAGTCAAGTTAACAAGGTTTTAAACAGTTTATAAGCCACGAAGTGGTTTGCTTACGTCGCAAAAACACTTTCAAAATTGTCATCCAGTTCTTGGATCGCGTCCTTTGCTGAACTTCGCTGTAGATGATGAGCTTCACGGTTTTTTTCTATGGGTAAAATTGCTTCTCAGAGAGCAAAACCCTGAGCTCTCTAGGTAAGTAGGAAAGGATTCACCAGAGGTGGGAAACTCTACAGACACCTGACGGGGAATGCTTGCCGTGGACTCTGCCGGGAAGTGTCCTTGCTTCAGGAAACGGGTCATTTGGGAGGTTTACTGTGTTTGAGTTTTATTCCCACATTTTATATTATACAGTTTAGACGCGTGAATTGCCACATGAGACGCGAAAATAGTGTTTTGATGAAGCTATGGTGAATTGAACCAACATAGATGTCGCTGAACGTAAAAATGTGACAAATGTTCTGCAAGTAAAGTTATGGGATGTTTCGGTTATCGATTTGGGACGAAAAACCAATCCGAATGTCATAATTACATAGCCGAGGAACTAGAAAAGAGTGCTTGCTTAGTTGAACAGTCCGCCTTGTTTCATCTAATATGGTTTGGCGTTAACGCCCCAATTCACTCGGATGCGTTCGGAATAACTAGCCTCCGACGAACTCATGCGGAATATACGAAAACATTAAGCCAAACATGCGAGTGCTACTTGGCATTCTTGCAGACTGTTTTGGGATGCTGAGAATGTCTGTGATTTCTCACACACTATGCATTAATACATCGAGGTTACTGAGGTAAAGAGAGCAATCGCAGTCAATTTCACTGCGTATGCAAGTGCCTGTTAGCTGTCAAAATTTGTTAGAGGCGGAATTATCTTTTTTGCCTTTGTTGACAATGGGAAGTATACACCAAATAAAATAGGGCAAGCATCACCATGTACAGGTCATTCGAAGGGGGTTCAAAGTCGATTCGTTCAAACGCAAGTGCAGAGTGTTACCATTCGGGCTACCCAGGTTTGGTACAAGGCCACCTGTGAACATTAACGTTAGAATATCCAAGGATCAAAAGCTCTTTACCTGCCAAATCCTGTATGTTTCATTAGCAATATTACGTGGAATCTGTTGTCCAGTTTACACAATATCCGCATGAGTTTTGCAACTCGCAAGCATTACAGGTAGTTTATACACACTCTCCATCGACTAAAATGGTTAGCGATTGATTCCGGAGCAGGAACCTATTCCTGTATGATGTGAAAAGACAAATACATTTGTCAACAAAACGGCTATATTGGCTATGTGCCTCACGTATTATTTGTCAGATTTCTCACAAATGTACTTATAGGCGATTCGTTCATCAGTCGGATTTAGACCTAACTTCAAGCAGCGACTACAGGTTGCTAAAGATCTTTGTGTTCTCCTGTGTAGGCGGTAGGAGGTTAGAGTTTCCTCTATTTATCTTGTCCTCCATTATACAGTGAATTCAACTGCTGAGTATTGTCCCTTCGGTGACGTAAGAAGTCACTCTAGTGAAAAAATAGACAGAGTAATCCCACAGACCAGACTCTTGTTGAAGAGAGGCCATTGCAAGAGAGTGTCTAGAGCATGCATACTCCAATACATTCCTATAATATTCCTTAGTTTCAGGAAGGTTGCCAGTACCTCTTAGATATCCCCAAGTTTTTCCAAAGGACGATTTCATCCCCCAAAACCGTTAATAGATCTTAGCAATATACGCAGGATAGCAGTTTTGAGCGCCAGCCAACACGCAGAAGGATTTTAAACTAAAAAAGGCTTCAAACTGGCTGAATACATTCAAATCCGGAATATTATCGTTACTAATCAGTAAGTCTTGGACTTATTCTATACTGCGAGGGACATCTTTCTCCGCATCCTTTCCTCAATTCCTGCATCAGTGTATAATTTTTCATAGATTATTCCTGCACAACTTATTGGCCCAGTGAAAGGTGTCTTGCATGCTATCGGGGACAGAAACGTCACCACCACCAACAACGAAATATTGGCGCTTACCTGCCATATAACTGTGAAGAAAGAGCTTCCCTACAAAAAGTGAAAAGAAGGAAATAGAACGAGACCTTCGTGACAAAGAGGCGCTTGAGAATAAGGCGCTCACACATTTGACCAGCATTAAAATTAACTCATCCTAATATTATTCAGGGTCAAAAACATCATTTGCAAGCCTCGCCTAAGACGAGCCTAGCGTATAGTGAGGCAAAATGCCAGGTTGGTTGTTCAGTGGTATCATAGTAAACCTGTCACTGAGAGGGGTGACGAACTATACCGCTTAGTTTTTCAAATCTTGTGCAAGGAAAATCATGTAAGCTCCTGCTAGGAGGACTGTAGGCAGTTCCACTTCGCGTTACCTTGTCAAAACCTGTCTCCAGAGTAAACTTCAACAGCGAGGGTTTGGAATAGAAAACAGTACGCGGTTTGGTAGTCGGTGGTTGGGCATGCATAGTGCATATAGTAACCTTCCCTGAGCTAGTAAACCTTGACTTCTACTCTAGCGGTTCTGATTCTCTGCCGAGTAGTGTCCCGCGTACCATTTTACTTCAGGAGCACTGAATTCAACTAACTCCTGATGTGCTACAATGATAATGACGGTCAAACTTTCATAGAAAGTTAACCGCTGTGTCACTTACAAACTAAGATTGGGTTACTGGAAGGCTCGACTAGATCTCCTGGTTAAGGTTTCGACTGAAACAATATGTGCTTACCTTTTGCGATTGCTTTGCGGTGACTAGAGGCATTTTTACAGCAGCATTACTAACTTAGTAGTAACAACTGACTTTTCAAGCACGGCATAGCTACAGTCAGCCGCTTTGTCGGGGCAATGTTCTTCAATCACGGTTGTTACACATCACCACGGGAGCTTGGTCAAAAGTGGGGATGTAACCGGAACACAATGAAAAAGCGAGTTGGGAAATCCGAAAGTATATAATTAGCGTTCTGCACGAAAATCATCAAGCAGCGCACAGGTCTTGACGACTGACTTTTGACTGGCTTCCGCTTGGCCTAGCAACGCACCTATTTTCGGAGTGCGTAATGCGACACCATTTCCAACTGGCAACCATCAGATACGGACTTACTCCCTACTGTGTTAGATCAACGGGGAAAGTTACGGGGCAAACGGCAAGGGCAGTAACAAACAAAGTACGGAACCGAACAAACTGGATCTGACAGTTCATTCTTAATGCATGCGTGCTTGCCTGGTATGGAGGTTTGCGAGGGTCGTCGGAAGTCATGAGGGTATCACGTGATGTCCATAGGACCGGTGAAGAATTTTCTATTATTCGATTCCCCAAACCGATATGTTAGCGTGCGAGGGATGATGCGGGCGATGTTGTACTGAGTCTTGTCTGTAATTAGCTGAGGCCGGCACGTGACGAAAACTGATCGGCTCAACTCTGGTCATTTGGAATAGATGGTGGATGGGGTTTTGTAACGAATTTGGTTTGAACCAATCATGTCAAACTCATCATCTCGTTGTGTTATAACTATAGACTGAGGAATTAAATACCTGTTTGATAAATTCCAACGTTTCCTGTTTCGTAATAGGAAAAAATCGCGCTAGTAAAAGGTGAATGGAATCCATGACGTTCGTTGGAGTAACACGTGGCTTAGGAGTCTTGTCAACAGTACGTAATGAGACGATTCGCTGATTCAAAGTCCGCGGCTTCATCTCTGTTGTACATCACAAGCCTGTGTAAATAATTAACTGGATCATCACATCACTGCAAGTTCTTTCTGGATTACCAGTTTAACTTAACTTTAACGTAAGTTTAGTGGACAGGAGAACCAGAAACCTGATAGCTTTTCAAACAGTCCATAGATGATGTGAAATCCACCTCGGTCCCGTCTGAGTAATCAGAAGACGGTTCTCGGTATTTGGCCATATTTTTGGTCTACTATGTGAAAAAGCAAACCAAGGTTTGAAAAAAAACACACTCATTTACGTATAATGTTTCAGTCTTGGGTGTGATCAGCCGGCTCAGGCAGCCGACCAAAAGCCAAGCGTATTGGTCTACTGGCTCCGATGGAATAGTCTGATCTAAGAAAAACTTACTGACATGAGAGAGCGCATTTCGTTCAAATCAAGTTGTAGGTCGGTTTGGAATGTTTAAATCTAATTTAATTTATAGGCTTTGATAAATTTTTCGCACCCTAAAATGTTAAGTTTTGCGTGGGGCAGTGTATAAACTTACGCGTAAATCGTAGGTTAGTGTTGTTACTTTCGGAGACAGTTATGAATGGGACATGCGGACTCGGATGTGTTAGATGAGAATCATCTGTAAACACATCTGTTTATCATAAGTTACCAGCTTCAGTGGAAACCTTTAGTGGTTCACATCAAAAACACCGGATATGGACCTCAACTTTATTGTCCGGCTAAACAAGGACCACTTTGTTTAACTTTTTTGCTGCCACTGATGTCAAACATGGGTCAAACAAATTGAGATTTTGTAAAGTGGCATCCATTTTTTCGCTCCTCCGACTTTCATCAGCGGGAGCAATGAGAAGAACAGTGGTATTAAGAATGAGCTCTTGACAGTTTATCTCGATGTGTGGTAATACTAAAATTTTCCTGACAATGACTATATCCTCAGTAAAAACCACACTACAGACCAAAGTTTCGAAGTTAAGTTTTTTTCTATTCTCTTTATTTCTGAGATAGTGTCTGTACAAATTATCACGACGGAGATCTGCAGCTAACTTGAAGACCCCCGCGTGGGGACCGAATCCGAAATGAGATAAAACTAGCCTACCCACACGGTCATCCAGTTTAAAGCGGAAAGCCATGGGGAATTCTAGGTGACTGCATGCTGGTCGAGAAGCCTGTATTAAGATCAGTACTTATTTTTAGTCAGTGGGGCACAATTTGCCGGAATAAACTGCGTCAAATTAAAAGGGCCTATGAAGTGAGGTGACCTGCCGAACTTAGGAGCAAATCACACGGTCGAAAGTGGCCTCGTAGACTTTGAGAGGCGTGCATTGCAAGCCCGAGACATTGTTTTGTTGGAAGTAAACTATTTGAAGCTTTGATGAAACGTGGTAAGTTATTCTGTGGTCCCTGAGTAGATACACAATAGTCACATCGATTGCAATTCTCAGACCAATCCCATTTAAAGTCATTGTATCGTCGCTCATGGTCTCGAACAGCGCTTAAAATTAACAGACAGCTCAATAGCCAAAGTGAGAAGACTATGCGTAACTTAACTTTGGATGGTCAGCTGGGCGTTTTGTAGAGGGTGCCAGTAAAGCAATCAAAAGCTGTTAGTGCCGGAAGTTTTTGGAAACATGTAACCTTAAGCTATTTAACGTCTTCTGGATGTTTGCAACTGACTGATTTTGGAGCGGAAAAACTCTGAAAAGTTATGAAAACGGTTAACTATGCTCGGTTAATTGGTTGTGATTCAATCCAAGAATTGTGTCACGGATGTTGAAAGTCACTCTTCCCAACCCACAGGGACATACATAGCACCAATAAACACGATAGTCACGGTGAACGCAGCCCACTGGCTGAGGGTAAGCTTAGTAAACGTTCAACTACTCGTGAGTAGCATGAAAAAAAACCAAAGTCCACAAACAGACCACTCCTTGTCTTGCCATGCTCCAACTCCTTGTGTAAGCATCATTCTCGGAAAGTTAAGCGAAAACAAAGCCTCAGTGTTAGATCAGCTTCTCTTACTGCCAGTTCAGTAATTTCGGCTATGACGGAGAAATATTGCAGCAGACAGCATTCAGATACTGAAGCATCGCCAACCAGATGCGCAGGCGAACTGCATTTATTTACAGGACTGTGTACAATCTGCCCATTTGATGAGCTATTAAATATATCGGTCTCACCTAGTCCTGTGTTCAAGAAGGCGGTCACCTGAACTTATCATTTCGGCTCCACTTGGGCTTAAATGTTCATTTCCGACAAGCGCTTAAATGGAATGCAGTGAAACGAAAAGCATATTCGTCGTTACACAGAAAGTTTGAAAGGTTTCGACGGCTAAAAATAGCCTATTTTCAGAACATGAATAAGCGCTATTGGTCGTAAGTTGTATCGGAAACGTTCATCAACAAAAACAAAACAGTTCAACAATGAAAGGCGATGTGGAAACTCGATCAAACTACATGGACAAATTCGTTCCGAAAAAACTTTGGTATATATGATAATACTGAAGAAATCATCCTTTGGAACATCCGGCATTTGAATTATTAATGATAGAAAAGAGCCATCCAAGGGACTAAATGAATTTCGTTTGATGTAAAGCGCAGAATAAGCGACATGTGAATTTATGCCCAAAAGATGTGGACTGCCTCGTGGAATTACATACTGCAGTCCGAAAAATAGGATACACAATAAGTGAAGCCCTGTCGAAGAGCAAGTAACTGTTAGCAAGTGAGTGAAGAAACCGGTCATCCATCGGTTCTACCCAAGTGGTTGAACTTCCGGTAATCCAGTCTGACATGCAAGCCAGCCAACTGTTTATGTGTAACTTCCCCTCAAAAGGGCGATGAAGGTTCAAAACTAGACATATTTCTGCATTGGCCCGTGCAAAGGCAACCACCTGCAGGAGGGTATCAGTACAGTTAGTGTCACTACGATAAAACGACAGAAATGAAAAGGCATATCCTGGGTGCCACAGTATCCTTGTAAGAGCGACTAATCAGCAGACCTGTTTACCAGCACAAACGAAAGAATGAGCTCACTTTCCCCAGGATATCCGATATCCGTGTTCGTTCAAGTTGGAATGAATCCTGCAAGATCCAACATCTAAGGAGCTCAGAGTACATGCATTTGCTGTTTATAGGTAGGTAGAATGTTTCGCAAAATGTGCAATGTGCAAATGTGTATCTATGGCTCGCTGTAGGTTGTTACGAAATGTATAGAATTCATATTCACATCACTGTCGTTTGAAAAGTTCTGCTTCTATCCTCTCACAACTACTTTTGTGAGTCCACACCAAAAGGGTGGAGCACTGGGCTCGAGTTTAGCTCCTATTAGAGCTCGTCAGTAGTGTATGCCATCGGCCGGGTCGGGGTTTGAACTCCGGAAACCAGATACGCCAGATGAGCTTATTATCACTACTTCACCCGAATTACTACTCCGAACGATCACGTCTGAACTGGCGAATATGTTCGCACTTATTCGATGGGATTGGTTGGCCCGAGGATCAGAACGATGACTCAGTAAATGTACTGGTTGTGTCCATCGATTGACCCACCTGTCAGGGCTTCCCACTTAGGTAGTGTCACGGGCACTTGAAAGCTGCCGCACAATTTTTGATTTGACGATTTACGATTCAAAGAGCTACTGAGGTGAGATTTTATCATCCAACAGATTTCCTAATTTATCCATCTTCAAACGCGTCTCCTTGCAGGTGAGGCTATCCGCATGGCACGTGACTTCAGCTACCTGTGCGAAAATGAATTTCCTCATCGTGTGTGTGCAGAATACATGACACGAAATTCTATTGGAATCGATCCCAGTGAGACTGAAAAACGGCGCCACCAAGTTTTGGTCACAAGGCAAGTAATAGGCTTATTGCTGGACAAATAGATGCTTCTCAGATTGGTACTGATAACGAACAATTCATTTGACACATTCCTGTTGTTTTCAAGCTATAGATTGAGTGGTTGTCCAACTTTTGTTTCAACTTTCCGATATTCTGCCGAAATTTGATTCAACGCAACGCTCTCCGATCTAACTAACCACTGTAGAAATGTCCGACTTCTTCGGTTAACGGAAACTAAACTCGGAGATGGACAGCCTAAATACAGGATAATAGTATTCGGAATATCATGAAGTCCACTATAGCTGACTCGACGAAATGAGCAACAGACCCGTGATGCTAAACCACGAAGTACTTCGACTAATTTCATTAGACGCCACATTCACGAGGAGCCAAACGGGGGCATTTGTCCGTCTCGTTCTCCGACATAGTACTGGATTATCTCTCGAAGTGATAAGTATGCCAGTGGGCTGAATGATGAAGTTCAAGACAAAACCCCCTTCGATGGTCACCATTATCATACCATTTGTGTTTGCTTATATGTATCTCCCAAGCGTGGTTAGGATATGATGCATATTCTATATATATATATAT
>SJOL01010424.1:528145-552522 GCA_004794785.1 Opisthorchis felineus
ATATATATATATTACTTCGTTAGCAGACATGAGTGTCACACATCAATTTTTAAGAACTTTTTTGGATCATCAATTATAACGAATGAGTGGTGTTTGTGCTGTATACAGCCACGAAGAGCAACGTGCTATAATACCAAAAATGAATACAGTCTTGAAGAAAAATTAGGGAGCTAACAGTCCCCCAAAATTTTCGTGCATAATTTTCTTCAGTTGAATTTTCCATGCGAAGACTGCCTCATATATCCGTTGGAACGACATCCAAGGTATCAAAGTAGGCATCAAAACTACTCATAAGGTCGATGAAAACTCTGAACACCGCTTTCTCCCAGAGTAGGGCTCACCAGTTAGCCTAGTCCCCGAATTACTTCAATATCTGAACAGTATGGTGGGATTTTGAATATCGTTTAAAATGCAACGGTTTTTGGGCGGCACATGAAGAATATTATGAACGAGAGTTTCAGGGGGAACTTCGGCTGCATCTTCCGTCGACATCAAATTAATTTTCAACTGCGTATATATCGCAGCAAACATTAAATATTGTGTTCAGGTAGGAAGTGTGTCTACTGGAGTCTTCTGGAGTGTCTACTGAAACTACGAGTCTACTGCTTCTCTCTTGCTATAAACTGACCAGAATATCGCGCCGGACAGGCAGGTCTGGTGTCCAAACTCCCCCCACCCCATATCCGATGGAAGGTGAAGTTTATAACACAAATTGTGGAAGTGCTTTGCAGTATTCGTTTACCACTGCGAAATAGTCAATGAAAGTCCAGGAAAGTTTGAGAGGACGCGTGAGAATGCTGTTTTTAAAGACTATGTGCATATGAGGTGTTTACTTTCCTGTCTAATGACTTGTAACTCCGTAGTTCGTGTTTGTTACTAAATAACTTCGCAGCGAATGGTTGTTCTCCTTTCACCCGTATGGTTGAAGTTGCCTTGAAAAAAGACAGTTGCCAAAATACCAAATCAAACGGCACCGGTTCTCCGGAGTTTTGAAGGGCCAGGTGTCCATAATGGTAGTTTTTGATGTTTTGAAGTAGCCAGTTTTCCATTAATAGGTTTTCGGAGTTGAGAATGGTCTATTGAAAGCAAAGTCATCGTTGAAGACAACAGAGCATAAGCACGGTGGCTGTCTCCAGTCCGACCTACACATTCAGCTGAAGACTTCCCGGCCGTGACAGACGGAAAACGCCATTGTGAGCAATCCATGCTAGTGGCCTCGGTTTGGAAGAGTCTTTCATAGACAGAATTACAGTATGGCATAGTTCTTTTTATTCAAACAAACGACTCAACCTAGGTATTCCCTTTCAGAAATACTTATTCAGAGGTATTCCCCAACAGCAACTGCCCTCCTAATCTCCCTCTTCACATTTACCGAGGATCTATGTTTTCGTTTCGTAACTTGGGACGTTCTACTCTGGACTCTGGGCATCTCACGATTGCTGATTATCAGCAACGCCAACTGCATCATTCCTTCATGTGGATTTACCACTCCATGGATTTTTGACTCGATTTTTGGTATCCCAAGCACTTATTTAGTTGGCGGCTTTTTATCGTGCAACTAACACGTATGTTTTCTGTGCCTTTTAGACAAATTCTTCTTGAACTGGTGGACATGTTCACCAAGGATCGCAGTCCATTAGCTACCAATCCACTTCCATCCCCACGCAACTCAATTCCGCTCGATACAGCGACGCAGCGTTCCCTTACTCACTTCAGCAATATCACACATGGATTCGGCAATCTCACACTAATCAGCGCTCTCAATACATTCCAGACCATTCTAACAGACATGGTCAAAATCTTCGATAAAGACTTACACCCACCAGCCGGAGCGAACAAACATTTAACCTGTTCTGGAACCTCACATTTGCAAATAGCTTCATCGGTTACACAGCTGCATGACTCACATTGCATGTCTACAGCGTCACTGGGTTCTCCAGGTTCGAATGTGATGGACAACCGGATTTTGAATGGTGGCTGCTGTAAACTTCCACAATCATCTGACTCAACCGTTATGCGCACTTCACTATCAGGGCGTGCTACTCATTTGACGGATACGAATAATTTGATTCATGGTGTGATCTAAAGATACGAAACAATGTTATTTCGATACTGTTAACCAATCAAAATGGAGTGTAAAGCCTGTAAATATATTTTTAACTTTGCTTTTTGTTTAGTACGACCACAGACAATTGATATCAGAATTTCGAACCTGGGGTACTTGTTCATTTATTCGTTAAGAATGAAGTTTAGGTTTTGCGGCTGTCCTGACACCCATGCTGCGTCCTCTGTTACCATTTCTGCCGTCGGCCACAGAAACAGAGGGCTTTCTTCTAGTGCAAACATAATATTTTGGCTACTGATCGAAGAATTGTATTTCTGAAAGTAGTATCGCTTTAAGTTAAGCCGTAAAATGAGACACTGAGATTGTGGAGAAATAACTAATAGGGTGTTTGGGTGTTATGCACTGGCGGAGGAATAGAAAAGCCCGTTCATTACCTGCATAAACCGGTTTAGCTCAATCTGTACAACCAGTTTTTCCCAAAACTCTACTCCGGAAGGACTATCCTAATTGATGAATCACAAACCCTACGTTTTAACGAAGACCAGTTAGTAAATCGTTATCTCATTCGACGAAGACCCGAGTTTTCTGATGTACCGAGTCACGGGGAAGACTTCTCACGTGGCGCTAGAGGTATCGTCGCAACTCAGTAGTCGCAGTCAGCACCACTCACTCATCTGTGAATTAGCTGGACTATCCATTGCATATACAGTAGATTAAGAAGCGCGGTGTATTATTAAAACTCCCTCAAAGAGCAGTTGCAGTATCTTCCTAATGCATTGAGCCATAGAGTTAGGTATAGACAATCTTGAAACAAGTTTCTGAGGAGAAAGTGAGGGAAACTCAAATCTATTAGTAGGTTGGTCCTCGTCACAATATGCTTTGTCCAGTGTCTTCACATTATAATGGCCTTCCAGGATTAATGATATAAGGGGCACCAGAATATCTTCTGTTGGCCCCATCCCTACGAAGATGATGGAAGTGGTGATGAATTCCGCACACTACTCACCGTATCGACTTTCGGTCTCAGTATTCGTTTTTTGCATAAACATTCACTACTAACAGACGAAAGTAGTTAAGTTTATCGGGTAGTCATGACCTCGACTGGACTACAGTACGCTACTTCCAGGAGCCCTACTCAAGCAATGGCTTCCATTTACATTGTGGACTCATTCAATATAGGGAAAGTCCATCCAGGAAACACCCCCAAGAGACTATTTATATGGTTGATTGCTTGGGCAGTGCGAAGCTCTCGTGGCGGCAAAATCTTCCGGTTGTTGACCTAGAAAAATCATACGAATAGAGTATAAGATTCAGACACAAGCGAAACAACCAGCGTGTGAGTGGTTGACGATTTCTTCTGGGACCTTGGCCCCATTTAGCTTGCGAGTTTAAGCGGAATGGACCTGGGTCAACGCTTTGAAAACAGGCCAAGACGCAGGTAGCGACTAGTCTGTGGCTGGAAGGAGCTCACGTCGTTTGTTTAATCGGTAAAAAGTAATTTTGATGATTTTACTAATGGCTCCTTCAAAGCAACGTTTTTAACCTGTCGGGAAGGGAATGGTTATATTTCCTGTGAAGGGCGACTAAAATTTGTCGTGTGTCGTTTTCCAATACAAGAGGTAATTCAAAACAAAAACTATGCCAAAAAATGTTGGATTGGTGACTCATGTTCCAAGAGCCAAATGGATCGTGCGAGGAGTCGTCTCTTCCATAAACTAGAAAATAATATGGAGCAGTAGTTTGTCAAATTAGGAAGGCAAGCAACTTTGTTTTATTCTATAATTTGCTTACAAAATTGACAATACATTAAATCGACAGTCCTGTCTATCTATAAAGTCCATGCATATCCTCATAATGGTAAAAAAAAATAAAGTTTTCATAAGCTAATTAGATTATGGGCTTGTTTTTAGCCAAATCCCGGACTGAGCAGTACCTCTAAATTAGGATCAGGTCAGATGTTTCAGGTTGTTGTTGCTTATCACATGAGGGGACCAAACTAACAAAGATAGGTATATTTCATTTACTTCCTTAAAATACAAGAAACGGGCGATATGAGTGTCCATAACAGCTTTAATTTTTAGAGTTAAGGATGCAATTATTGATTGTACTCGAGTCTTCAAAATGTCGCATGCTCAGGCAACTGAAGAGTGTTGGGCTAGGTGACTTTTCAGCTTTCGGCAACTTCCCTGTGAATAATTGAGTTCAATGAGTAGTGAACATTTTGATGAAAAGGAATATTCTGAGTCTGACATCCACTCGGAAATTCCGGACGACTATCATTTTTAATCTCCTACCAGTATTCCTTCTGTTTCTGACTGACAAAATACAGACTCTCAGGGACTAGAAGGTGACATGTCTGGAGGCACCTGCAACTGCTAGTCCAGATGTTCGTGGAAAAGTGTGACGTTTTAACTGGAATAAGTCATTATCCTTTGCTTACACGTACACATTTTTGTTACATTGAAGCAATCAAAGCACTTTTGCCCGTCAAAGTCGGTTTTGAGTTATTTAATCAATTTTTGCCTGTTGTGAAGGTACTGCTCAATCTGTGAGTGAATTTTCTTTGAACTTTTCCGACTTTAAATCAGCACGACAAATCCACATTTTCGTGTGTGTGGTTAACATAGGTTTTTGAAAAATGCCCCATTCCATTACGACTGGCCAGTCTGTCCCTAAAAAGGAACCCAAAGGAAGAGAAAATTATTACGAGGTAGATGGTAGCTTGAATGAACTGCACAATGACCTTTTTTCCAGCCATCACAAAGGTCTTTCAGCCATGGAGAATCTGATGTGGGCAATACACCATTACCCGATACTTTGCAGGCACAAATTTAACCACTCCGCACCACGTCATTCATCGTCTACTCTACTTCCTTCCCTCATATGTTTTTTGCTTCCAAAGCACACGCCTTTTTGCGCGGTGATGAAGCTGGAGAAAACAGTATATTGTCCCAAACCCAGCACTGGAGTGCTTCATACATCCAAAGGTAAATTCTAAGCACAGATTTTTGTGGATAGACATTTTGTTGTCGCGATTAAGAGGCTTATGTAGTCGACCGCAGCTATTGTGTAGGTGTGTTTAGGATGAACTGAAAAATTTCGTTTCTGTACGAGATAACTGGTTGGACAGGGGCTATGAGGCCCCAAACGATTACAGATAGTCCCATACCTTATTTGCGCCAAAAGGTTTAACAGTTTACAACTCTAGTTCGAGCTTTTCTGTGGCCAGAAACTTTGGCTAGAAGCAACAAGTCACGGCAAGCCATGAAGATGGGTGTGAGACTGGATTACTTAAAGCTGTCTAGTTCATCTTAACAAGAGTCAGTTGACAGAGTACTCCAATTTGTCTGCAGCCTGATATGCGTCCGTTTTCGATAATATAAACGGACAATATAATCGAGAGAAGTCATGAATAGCATATTCACGCAAGTGGATTTGCTCGAACGTTACTTGCGTAGAATTTGATAGAATCTCGGACGTACGGCAATCTGAGCATATTAAAATGAAAGGTGTTGGCAGTTGTACGCCGGCACTTAGTTGTGCTAAGGTGCGAGAAACTGTATTGGCACTATATCCTGTTTAAGCGCCATATACTTACACAGCTGATAGCAAAGTCTTCATCTACTGAGCAGATGGTCGCTGGCTCAATCCTCTGTAGATATTTGTAAGATGCGCATGGCTGATAGATTCTGTAAACCAACTGTACGGTGATCACGGTTGAAAAATCAAGGCTGATAGTATACAGCACATTTGATATGATTCTTGTAGCAGGAATAGAATAAAGCAATGTTCTTCAGCAAACACCGAAAACTTGAATAAAGTTGAGTGAAGTTGCACCGGCCAAAACTATCGTGAAACTCCAAAGGCAGTGCTGGGACCATTTGTAAGTGATCCACCAAACTTCTACTTGTTTTTCATGGTTCATCCAAGTTGTCTACGCAAGTTGTCGTTTACGTTTTGGCTCCCACTGTTCGTTTTTCTCGGTCTCATTCTTAATCAAATCTTCTGGTCTCTGTAGCTGAGGTTGTCTTTCCCATCACGTGGCAAAAAAACAGGCTTTTTTTAGTATCACAGAGCTTCGGTTGCTTTTTTTCTGACCCCTTATCTCGACCTAATTTCTGAACCCGAATACAGTGCCAAAACATTTGAGGGAGGTCGATCAGATGTCCGTCGCGTTCCACTCGAGCACTTGATCAAATTGCTGTTATCAACACCTTTATCGACGATCTGGCTGGAAGTTTCGTCCGCCGGAGCCAAACTATTGGGTGATTGAATGTCAGTCCTCACACACACAGTCGCCACAAAGTCCGCTTTTTTATGATTGTGTTTTTGGGCATCCGTGTCGCATCCACCAAGTTTTTGTAGGTCATCTGTTGTGAGCAAGCCAGTGGTTCGACCGTAATGAGGAAGTTCACTCTGCCTTGCACTTAGGTTCAAGCAGACAGGTGATCCTGGATGGTTAATTTTGACAGGTGGCTTAGTAGATGACCGTGATTGGGCACAGCTACATTCGATTAACTACTATTTTTTCTGTATCATACCCGACCCACAGTTCACATCCTCTAAACCTTGCATTGCCTTCAACGGCTGCAGCTTAAACCTCAACCCGACTACCTCGCCCTGATGCACACCTCCAACCAACTACAAACCGCAGCAGGTAAACAAGTCACTTATGTAGACGGAACTACTCATAAGGTTGCTGAAAAGCCTTCGAGAGCCCACGACCGGTTTTAACCTTCTTGGGGCTCATCAGGTAGGCGCAGTCCCCGAGTGTGCTGCACCAGGCCGCCTCAGCTGAAACATGAGACGCTGACGTGGGACAATCTTCTGGACAGATTTTCCAAGCCATTTTTGTTTGACCTTTTTTACTCAATCTGTAAGTATATCCCATGAGTGTACAGTATGGTGCTCAAAGGCATGCACCGTCTAGCTCTTCCACGTAAATAACACCTCCCCCCAGTTTCTCTTGCGAATAGTCCGCCGCCTGCGGAAATATGCCAAATTATCTTGGATAACCAGTGTAGACCCGACGAGCGTTTAATCAACAGTTTCCTTACTGTGGCCGGCTATCAGAAACGATACTGATGAAAGCTTAACCAAACACAAGTACTGCAGGCCTTTGCCTTTAAAATGCTGGTCATCCGACTCATGCCATTTTTTTCACTTCCATCAAAACACAAACAGGAGCGATCACATCAATTGATATTTAGAAGAACAGTTTGACTTCGTCTAAATGCTGTGGCACAGTAGGGGGAATAGTCCCTGCTAATCCTACAGAGAAAAAACAGTATGAGTGATGATAGACACGTTGGTACTGCAGTTTTATTCCTCAGTTCGCTTCACTCAACCGGCCACCAAATACTTCCAAAGTTGCCGGGCTCATTTTCGTGGGGGCATAGGAGACGCGATTTCGCAGTTCTAGGGACGCAATGCTGACTTGTGTTTCTCAGTGTGACGAATTACCGTCCGGAGGACGTTTTTGGTGGATTCTGTTAAAAAATTTTCTTTGGAAAGTTGATGATTGCGCTAGAAACATATATGAGGTTCATTGTAATCATTCATTAGAAAAGAACTGCATTAAGTATAGCTCTTCTTTTCAAGGGCTTCGTTCCGCAGTTCCCTCTCCTGGCCACAAAGTAGTTTTATTTACAGTGGAGTCACTCATTGAAGTGACAGTGGAACAACACGACATGCAGTCGACACGTTTGTAATATTCGGGACCATGCTAAATAGGATGTGCACGACGACTGAAGTACTTTGGTGCGTCCAGCGGACTATTAGGAACTATTTCAAAGTTAATATGCCTAAGGATTCAAAACTGTTCTCTGACTGCAGATGATTGCGTTCTACCCCGTCTGCTAACCAACTAACCCATTTGGCCACTGTCTTTAGAGTCGTTCTCAACTTTCAAGGGCTGCTTGCTCAGATGTACACAATCGAAGAAATTCCAATCTCTGCTTGAGAACGAACAGTGAATGCCGGTCAAAATCTTGAAAAAAGCGGGTTGACAGCAGTAGCCAAAATCTGAACTGCTAGACTACAGGGGAAAAGATGTGATCAGCTGAAAAAGACAAGACCGACAGAACATGCTGGACAGAATGTGGGAGCATTCTACAAACACCTTTTTAGTATGCGGAATTCTAAAAAATGACCTGTCTAGGAACGGCTTGCACAAGCTGCTGAGTGGAAACATTTGAGGTAAAGCGACTTTCCAAAGGGGCACTGTCCTATATACCCTATTTTAGTTAGTCTTCTCTGTTGAGAATAACATCTTCGGCCTCTGAGCCTGATCGCCAGGCCACTACGCCACAAAATATGGTTGTGCGGTTTCTTATTGGGGGATTTTACTTTAAATAGAGTTCGTACAGTTGTAGAGTAGTTTCAGATAGGGTCGTCAGTTACGTACTGCAGAAAAGCCTGTCAATAACTTAGTCAATTAACTATCCGGCTAAAATTGGTCGATATCCGTGCTCGTTTCTCAAAACCATTCCTTTTCACCTTCACTACTGATACATTCAGCACACACTAAAATTCATCGTGCCTCACCATTCTTTAAGTTTGTCCGTTTGTACGTCGGTCGCAACTTTCGGTTATGCGCTTTTCTTATCATCCCTATAGGATGATAACTGGGGTGCTGTTTTATACCTAAACTTGTTCGTTGTTCCTTCATTTTTGCAACCAACTTAAGCCTACGGATCTCTCATCGCTATCAACCTTCATAGTGTAGCCAGTAGCAAACTGATAAAACTCACATGAATATGCAAAGATGCGTTATACTTTTGCTTAGTGTGGCATGATATTTCCATAGGCGTTTGACGGGGACTTGGACTCCGGTCTATAGTGTGGGCTGTGGCATATATGTACATATATACGCCAGTACCTGCCTGTGTTGCGTTAATTTATTTAATTCGTTTTACGAAACAAATGTTCACCTTTATCCTCTACTTGATTCGTTGGATCGAAGGAATCAAAACCTTGCACGTCGTAATCGCATCACAGCTTAATTTCACAGCACTAAATGCTTCAGGTTCAGAGATTCCAAAAATACAGTACTTAACGAGTGATGACCGATTACTTGTCACGAAGCAGGTACCAACTGGATATCCGAAAAAAAAACCTGGGATTAATTCATTTGTTTTATCCCATTTGTAACTGAATTTCAAGATAAAATGTATGTTTTTGCGCACACCTTAACAGGTGAGTAACCATTCACTTCCTGACCACATTTACGCCGTACTGAATTGATACTCCTTCTAGATTCCTTAGAAGACGGACCAAATAGTCATCAGCCTTCAAACTAGATCATTTTCCGCCTTTTCAGGAGGCTGAATTCAACCCCTGTCACTCATTAGCATCATCCGGCATATTTACTTTAACAACTGAATAAAATCATGCGACATTTGCGGCCCAGACGATACGGAACACTTTAGAGAAAATCGCCTGATGACAAATATGCAAAAGCATAATCCCGGATAAAATGACAATAATCTTTTATTGTGCGTTCAATCAATGACAAAATAGAAATTACCAATCATTTCCAGAGAATTCCTCATTCAAGCCATTCTTGTCCGTCACATCTCCATTCCTTGAGGTCGGATGTGTTTGAATTCGCAACGGACCGGTTGGTTTTATGAGTCGATTTAATTCGGAACTGAACTCTTGGTCAAAAAGATCTTCGTCCGAGTCGTACGTGCCATGAGAGTCTTTGGTTCTTCGTCTTGCGAGAACCTGGATGTGGCTGGACACCTGTTTCCGTGTGCGTGTCTTTCCGGTACGCAGCTTGATGTAACGTGCAATTAGTTCGTTTCTGCCTGAAAAAAGTGGAAAAATTTTTAAAACCAAATTTTCGGTTAAGATTCAAAGAACGACACAATACCAATTGCTGACCTAAAATAAGCGGACTCGTGTATTTTAAGCCGGCTACTTCCGCTGCGATGTTAACGTCACACTCAGTTATCCCGAAAGGGTACAAGAGGAAATTGGTTGCCTTGCTCACTTATTGTTCATGCATCAGCTGATTCTGAGTAGCATTATGTGGAATGTTGTAGCAGAAGTGGATGTTACGATCAACACAGAGAATCTGCAAACAGCGCATTTAGTTACGGTCTTAGTTGCTGCTTACGGCAGCTGCGTAGTGACTTATGTGTGTAGGTTTCTCGTTGTAAGGTTTTGTTCCAGTGTCATGACGCTCAAACGTGATGTCCACGAGAAAAATCAGCCCAGCTGAAGTAACTTCAATTAGTGTACATGAGGTTCCATTCTAAGCCAACGGAGAAATGTCTAGGGCAATCTCCTTTAGTCAACTCAAGGCACGTCAGTGAGAGCTTCACAGAGTCTATTGGTTTGGGTCCGTATGAAAGGGTTAGTGAAACCCCTTATCAAAGAGACTGTGAGATCCTGCCCTTGGGTCTTAACCTTTGAAGGTCAAATCACAAGCGACTGCTTCACTCGGCTTGGCAAGCCAAAACATAAACAACACAATGTAAGGTGTTTGTTTAGAACTTAGGTGTTTACAACTAAATTTCGAGTGCTCAACATAACGCACTACTCAAAATTTTGCTGAAAACCCTTCAACCATTATAAACGGTAGATTCGGCTGGGTTCAGTTGAGTCTTCCGGTCAAAATCAAAATCCTGTGGAAATGAGGGTATTCGGTGCTCGGTTTATGAATTATAAAAGATTGAAACGAGTGCTCCAGCGTGACAGTGCAGCACGTGTACGCAAATGAATAATATGGGCTGAAGTACACTATGCCCTACATAAAAATGAAATACTCTCACAGAAGGAAAACGTCAACTTGGGTGGGATGAGCTACTGGTTTCGCTAATGACAGACAAACACTGAAAACTACCATAGCATATGTTGACTAAACGACTTTTGCATGCTAAATTAATGTCAGTGTACTTCTTGCAGAAAACAACAATCGATGCCCTGAGTATCGGCTTAGCTGTACTCTGAGCTAGATTTGGGTTGCATCCTCAGCTGAAAACACTTTAGGCAAGGAAGCCGTTCAAGGCTCGTTTGGATCCCACAAAGTTAGTATGAAAATGACCATCCCTTTCATCATCAACTTGAATCAGTCTTCAAGCATGAAGCGCGGCTTACTGAAATTTGGGAACTAAGCCCACCTGAAATGCCCTACACACAGAAAAAACAGTAATGGGCTGCCGCTGAATTTCGATCAATCATCCTATTCCACCTATAAGATAACATAGCACAGGTTCCTAAGAATGCCTGGCGCTGGACGAAAGATAAAGCTGATGCGCGTAAATTTCGTGCTAAAAGGGGAACTGTGTGTGAACACCGTGGGCGTCGCGTTCACTGATAGTAGGATAAGTTATTCGGTAAAAGGCAGCGTAGTTGCGCGGTGATATTATTTTACACATGTTGTGCAGCTTAAATGTGCGGAGCGGGTTACAGGGATTACGTAAAGCGTATCGGAAATGTCTCTCATCAGTAGTCCAGTCAATAAACCCAAGGTAGCCTCAAAAGTACCCTAGTCTTTTTGGGAGCACAACATATACTGGTCGATTGAACAAAGGTGCTTCAAGATTGGTAGTTGATCAGGTGGCTGTTGATCTGTTCGCCCAGCTTGGCAAACAGATCAACAGCCACTTGACCAACTACCATTGAATGCACCCGAGCTACCAATATTCCAACATTTCCAACTGCGTCAAAATACTTGGTCCGCTTTGGGTGGCTACATCTCGCAAGGACTCCAAAGGTTAATTGTGGCTCATCCCTTCGCCTTGTTTCAATCACGTGTCTAGTGATTGAGACAGCTGCAGGTGAAATGATATATGCAGTGACGGGTTGATACAAATGAGCATGGTGTTTTGATAAGTGGCCAAAGGCTAGGGCAATCTTCCGGTTGCTCTGGTTTTATAGACTGATCTACTGAAAAAGGACATGTTGGATACATTTCGCTTAATCCTTCTCATTTGTTGTTATTTTATCCCGCTCTACATGTTTGCGATGCTAGACAGAGTGCGGGATGTTACCAACCCATAACATTGTTTATCCATTTGCACTCCTCAAACCAGCTTTACCTGGTATTTGATCAAGGAAGCTTAGAATTTCAAGATCAGATTATGGATATCGTCTGTAAACTGGAAACCGACCGAGGTCTCGAGCATTGGATGCGTTCGATGTCAGAATAATCGCTGTATGAGGAATGGCACGGTTAACCGGAAGAGTCGTTTGAAACACTAGACCAACAGACTGAACCAACGGATTGGACACTGGACCAACTGTTCTGGTAACCGAAACGGATGACCGAAACAGATTACTCCCAAGCCAAAAGTACCGTTTTGACCAGCATTATTATGTCAGTCCTTTTCACTCTCCAGAACCACTTGGCGCCTATTTCGATAAGGCTGAAAAACATAACGATCCAAAAAAGCCTGCTAGTATTCTAATGGAACATACCATCATCATTTGGAAGAGGATTACACGAGTTCGTTACTCATGGTTGGATCGTATATTTGGCTGTGTTCCGATAAAAGTAGACATATTTTATTTTAACGCAAATAGTCTGCAGATAAGTATGAAAAGAATGCGCAAATGTCAAAGACAATGCAAAACCTAATCGGCCAAAAAGCCCTCCACCATTTTCCAATGAGCTGAGTCTCAGCAGTCACAGATTTGCGGGGAGCATCACGTCTCTCAAGTTGAGTACAAATGCGTGGTTCAGACAGATGGCAGTTGGCAGTGGGATGGTTGCTGTGTGCTCATGGCGAATGAATAGCTGCTTTGTTTGCCTGGCCTCCATAGTTCGCAATCCTTCTCCCTCTTCCATTCGCATCCCAATGACCGATTAGCCTAGTCTGGTTGCAGACGAGTGTAATTTGACCGTCTGCCTGTCCGAGCACGCACACACACACACAATGTGTGTGCATGCGTAAGTTGCGGTCGACAGTTGTTTGTCCGAGGGCTAAAACAGAGCAGTGACTGAGCAACCTGTCGACAACATAGTTCCGATTGCAACCACAACTAGAAATGTAATCAGAACAAATGTGAACCCAGAAAGATTTCTTGCTCCGATTGAAGGACTGTCGGCTAACGTTTGTTTGTTAAATCAGGTGTGTGGGTGAGCGACCAGTAAAATTAGTCGGCTGCATCGAATCGTCTATGCTCCATCTCTTTTGCCCGCGCGCATGACAAACAGACAGCAAACAAAGCGGGATAATTGATTCGAAAGCCGACGATACAAAGTAGTGTTTCGCACGTGTGGGTTTTGATGGATGTCCTGGGAGTAAGAGAAAATAACAATGGAAATAACTAAAAACCGCTTGTCCATGAATAGAAAACAAGACAAGTCGACTGGAAATACGGTCTTCCGGCAGTAGAGCGGTCCATGTGTCCTTATGACTGCCGATTTCATTGTGTAAACATCCGTGGGCCTCAACATTCACTTTGGAGCTTCGGTCTGTGAGTCAGCTAATGTTTAAAAAACCGAAAAGGCAAGGTCTGAAAGGAATCGGAAATTGCAACGAATGTTGTAAAAAATTGTGGTTAGCCGGCTTATGGTTAACTTTCCCCTGCAAGGTATATGGTGCCATTCGCTCCCAAATTGTTCAGCTGTAACACCATTTCGGTGTATACCTGCCATACCATCCGAAACAAGCATGAGGGGTGAGATAATGCCAGGTTGTCCAAGCGTAGACAGGGGCAGTCGAGATGCCCCAGTTGGGTTCGAACCACGGAACTTTCGGCCTGTAAATTCACGAGCTAACTCAAGCTCGCTCCCGCGAGCACAGATTCATAACGAGTGTCGTGATGTTGGTTGTTTGTTTTTCAGCACGGACTAAATCAGCTCCCTAAGATGAAGTCTAAAATTGAAAGTTGAAACCCTTCTTTCTCACAACAATGTACGGAACTGCCTAGAATTTGACAGTTTACAAATACCGGTGGGATGCCGACCCATGATTAATTTGCAGAGAAGTGGTACAGGTTAGATTTGGGCTACGAATGATTGATTCTCGGTACGATCAACAGATATATGCACCAATAAATTTTGCAGGCCATAAGGAGATTCTTAGTGTTCAAACGTAGGTTTCATTCTGCACGCGATGTTACACTTCAGTAATAGGTTGCAAAGCGCCACAGATAACGTTAGTAAACCGGAATCCAGTGCTGGTGTTTTGGCCATCGTGGGAGGAGTGGAACAATCAGAGCTAAATAAAATAAGGAAAGAGAAGCCAAACGGACAGCTGCCATCACAAGGACTTCGGCGGATTGACGCTTTGGGTTGGGGGCTGAAATCTGGTTGGTATATTACTGATTAATATTGACCAGACAACCGACGCGGGAGGACTGTTTTCTTCGATTGACGCATGCGCGTTGGGTATGACCTACCGGGTATTTTTCGGAGCATCGTTCCGCATGTTGGTTCGTCACGTTCGTACTTTGCATCTATGTTTGACAGCAGACGTTGTCTCCGTTTACAGGAGGAAATTCATATTCAGCACTTCAACTTCTTCGTTCAACTTGGCTCCTCTAGCGTATAACCAGTACGGCTGGAGATCTGCCTTACTGGTGCTTAGCTATATACAATTTTGTGAGCCTAGGACTCAACTAGAACCCGTAACGTGCACACTCTTGTGGACATCCGGGAGGGTTAAAATAGCTCAGCTGGCAGGACCGTGAACAGATTAGCATAATATGGCGAATTAGAGTCCCATCTGCGGAAACTTTGATTTTGTCGACTAGAGTGTTGTTCAAGAGCATCCGAATTCCCGTTTGTTGTCCGTCGATCCATGTGTTCTTGGTTTTTCCTTGTGGATTGGTTGAGCCTGAGCGGATAGAGTCTTAGGTGAAATTCAGCGGACTATGAATTTCAGTTCCACCAGCACAATTTGAACACAAGGTTTTGGGCTTATCGTACTTGTTTACTGTACTGGACTGAGGTTAGAAGAAACAACTACTACAGCTGTGTTGTTAGATGCTTCTGAATGTTTTCTGATGGGTTTCTGGATGGCATGAGGTCTTAACAGGCTTCCATTAAGCATACAAAAGACAAGCGTTTCACGATCCCTTCCTATCAAGCATTCGAGCTGTAAGATTGCGTGTACATGGGTGTTCGGCGTAACGAACTAACAGTAATTTGTATGCCCAGTTATTAGGGGACTCGACAGCTACATACCACAAAACTGTGTACTGCAAACTCCACACACACTACTCCATCATGACGCGAAAAGTTGGGAAGAGTGACCCATATGTGCATATATATGTGCGCATATATATATATATATACATATATATATATATAATATATATAATATATATATATATATGTAATATATATAATCTGTATTCTGCAAGTTTTGTGAGTTTCACTGCACGAGAAAAGCGCCCCAAAAAACTTAAGTTTGGCCTCATTAAGTCAAGTTATTTTATTCCGAAAGAGAAGTTTGGAGAAAGTGTGCGAGAACATATTTTTGGGTGACCGTACTCCCCTAATAGTAGGTGCAGCTGGAGATGGAGAGAAAAAAAGATACAGGCGTCCTTGGTTTCTAGTTTCGGACTGCTGTAGCAGATCCCGTTGATATTATCTGTAGTCAGCAATGCTGATAGGCGTCTAAAACTGTGCACATTACTGCATATCACGTCACTGGGCTGCGATTGTCTTCCAGTCCCTCAGAGCGAAGGTCTAGCTTCACAATAATCTATTTTCTGGTAAACATACGGCTAGAATAACAAAGTGTTTATTCTGAATATATACTTGATGAACCTGCAGATTTTTGGCCCCCAGAGCAGATCCTGAGACAAATGGAGCTCAATCACACCTAGTATAGCGATTGGTGGGCGTAAAACTGAAACTCATCTAAACTTTTCTATCCTGAGGCCTTGTGAAAAACCACGTTTGTTGTTTTATGACTTTGTCGAATCACCACCACACGTCAGGTACACCCATTACTCAGAATATACGTCTAAAGCAGAAGGCATAAATTGCAGTGCACCAATTAACTGATTAAACCAAGCAGCGAACAAACCGCTAAGGGAGAAATATCCTGTCTACCAAACTTACGCATTTGTTTAGTTTTATTGCAGTGCTATTGCGTAAGCGGCTACGAAACGTTTCTCAGTAATTGCGGTGCTGCTGAACTTTTCAAAATAGTCTGTCTATATTCTAATAAGACCATCGCACATCTATGGGCCGATGGGCAATCTTCGACATGTCACTACCGGTTTCCCCTTTTTGAGGCCAATCACTTGGGTGTTTCCCATAGTTTTATCACTTATTTCCTAGTTTCTGGCAAACGCAAATTATACGCAGCTGGGTCTCTGTTTTAGAAATTCTTCGGTCATATATTCTGGGAAAGCAGAATTTCATCTGGGGAAACTACCCGGATATCTTGGGTGCCGGCTGCAGTGAACATGAGGCCACCTTTATACGATGCGCCCCGTTAAATGAAACCCAAAATCAATTCATTTGCGACTCTTACGATTCCCATGTTAACAATATCGCAATATGCAAACAAGTGCTGGACTCCGCCCATATGTCCACTTCTGCGTTCAATTACAAGATTAATTTAGGGGCTTCGTCTGCCTGATGAAACACATGAAAGTAAGACCGATAGTGAACTTCTGAACAGCGCTCACGAACATTATAAGTAGTATTGTATTGATCCTACTGACTCGTAATGATCTGTCTCACTTGCAGAATTCCGCACACAAGTTTTTGTGACAGATCTTCCCTGTTGCCTTCTTGTGAGTACTCAGGTTCTAAAAAAATCACAGGAGAACATGAAATAATGTATGGTGCTGCCTAATGTTTAAGGATCCGTAAGCCTTGTACATGGAGACGGTAACATAAAGCACAGATTTTCAGACAAAGTATGAGAACTTTGTTGAATCAAATAAATTATATTCTAATTTTACCAGCCCTTTAAAAAATGAAGGTCTTTCTACTGTTCTCACGGCTCGGCTAAGGACGTCTCTTAAACTTAAAGTGGAGTCGTACCAGTTTGAACTGTCTTGGACAAGGAATAATAATAATAATAATTATAGTAATAATAGATGTAAATACCAATGGCAAACCGGATGTAAGAGGGATATGTCTATCAAATGGCTTTACCAAATGGGTATCCGACATATAATTCATCTGCAGTCTGGAGGATCATTAGATTGCGCACCAGGATATGCTTTTTTCCAGAAGAATCTAACCTCATTGATATAAATATTACTAATTCGTAAAGTTTCGTTCAAAAGGAAGACACTCCCTGTATTGAAAAGTGTAAATATGGTATTTCGCAACGCTGTTATTCATGTGCTCTCATGTCACCTCAGTACCGATCTTCACGGCAGAGAAACACTCTGACTAGACACAGGATAGTTAGTAGGTCCTGCTTACCATTATGACCGCTTGTACAAGGGACCCACTAACCTGCAAACACATCATAACGTACCATGGTCTGTGGTCACATTCTGGACGGTATACTACAGGAAAAGCCACCATGTTAAATTAAGGGGAGAGCAGTTAGTTAGATTACAGTTGACGTGGGGAAAGCTATTCACGAAGGTATGTTAATCCAGTTCTTGCGGATGATTGAAAGTTGTGGGGTTTGGAAGAACCTAGAGTACTGATGAAATATTTTGACACATATTGCATTCATTATATGGCTATACTCTGGTAAAATATGTCAGCAAATTATTAGCTATACCGGATATATTCCGGTATAACAAGATCCCAAAAATAGAGGACAAGCAGTGCGATAACCTTTATGACTGACACGGCTCGTTGCTCAACATGCGTGCACCACGTACAGAGTGTCCTTCTCGTGGACATTTGCTTAAGAAAATCATNACATGAGGCGGCCTGTGTGCAGCACATTCAGTTGAAGAACATCATAAACGAGAGACTCACTTGAGTCACTCGTCAAAACCAAAGTGATATGCAAATGTGTGTATTTGTTGAAATCTGTCCAAGTTGGGTTCAAGTAGAACATAAGGTTGATGGAAACTCGGGGACTGCGCCTACCTGATGAGCCCCAAGAAGGACGAAACCGGTCGTGGGCTGTTGAATAGTTTTCAGCAACCTCATGAGTAATGTATTACGTCTATAAAATGTATTGCGATATCTCGAATATCGTACCAACTGAAACATGAGGCGGCCTGGTGCAGCACATTCAGTCGCTTAAGAAAATCATAAACGAGAGATTCAGCTGGGTTCTAGGTGAGTCTCCCGTCAAAACCAAATTGAAATACAAATGAGTGTAGTTGTCGAAACATTGAGGTATGTTACAAACTTGCTTCTGCCGTAGGTCACAAAATACAAATGTTATTATGTATGGCCTTCATAATGCGTGTAACGAGGATGGTAATCGTATTCCGCCTCGAAAACAGACGGCCCATGGACAGCAAACGTTTCACAGTGGCTGATCGGATTTTAGTCAGCAACGCGTGCCTTATTCAGCCTCGTGAAAGCAAAGCCAGGCGTCATCCTCACTGCCCCATACTTGATACCCCCATCTTTTTCATGAACCTATTTAGAACAGCCGTTCGAGTAAGGAGTCTTCCTCTATAGCTCATCAGTGGATTTGCACAAGTACGAGCTGAAACGTATTCCTCGATAAGTAGTTCGTCAGTAAGAGCAAAAACATCGAGGATAGATAGAGATTTTGGAAGATCAACGGAGGTATATATGTCACATGGTGGGGACGGGTACTGACATGTGATATCTGTACCTCTATAGCTAGGTCCGACATAAAACTGCCACCCTGCCTTGGTGGTCGGGCTACAGTGCTGTAATGATTCTATGGGCTACATAGGGCTGGAAATCAGTTCCTTAAAGTTTAGCAATTCTAGAAAGATCGGTGGACGGCACTCTGACGAAGAGCAGCGAGTCAGCGTACTGCGACGAATGGTATTACGAGACGGTCTTGTGGTAAAGTCGTACTGTCCGCTGTGACAGGAGTGTGAGAACACTTAGGAGTTTCCTCCGGGCGACCAGCCCCTGCTGTCTTGTAGGTCAGACCTTGAAATCAAAGGCTCGGCATGATGTATTCAATTCAGGATGTCTCCTGGTCAGAACACTGCTGCGCGAATCAAGTGTTCCTATGCTGCTGCTGCAAGCAGCCTTGGAGTTGCGTGACATGCGGGCACATGTGCATCAGAAAGAGTGACCTTGTGGGTCGCCAGCGTACTCACCTGTCCATCTGATAAACGTAACCATCTGGAACTCAGGCAAGTTCGTTCTTTTTCTAACGACTGCTTACCCAAAATTGTCATCCTAAGGATGAAAACACCAATAACCGCTGGCTAATGGGGAGCCGCCAGGTTGTCCACTATCACCTTCACAGTGTGTTAACGGGTAGCTCCCGGTGGCACTCACATGACGCTTTTCCGAGGTATTACGCCGAAACCGGATGACATCGGTATCTCGACGATAACTGGGTGACTGCTGTTGGTACCCACTGTTTTGCCATCATTTTTAGGCCGGCTGATGGCTTGCAACAGGCCTCTGCACGTTCACCTGCCGATATTCCCTCCGGTTTACATCGGCATCAACAGCTTGTGCACAACGACACATTCGGCTCCGTACAAGCCGTCTCCAGCTAATTATTATCCACAGACGTCCAGTGTTTTAAATATTTTTGGCCGGCGAATCCGATTTGGATGGTAGCCATTCACACCTAGGCGAGAGTGAATAAGGCAACTGAACAAGGTGTCTCCGAGCGCAAATCTCTGGCCTAAGGATGTGCATGGTGACCAATTTTGCTGTGTTCAGTCCCTGGTTTCTTACCAGTCCTGATAGTTTTAGACTGACATAATAGATTAATCTGATGGCATTGTCAGTAGCCTACACTGTACCGCCACTGCACCTCACTAGACCTTTTGGTAGCCAGGGATTATTGACGGCACCGATGCCCCGCGGACACTTGGATCCCTAAAAGATCAAGCAAGCAAATAGATACACAGTGCATTTGTCTAGTTTTTCATGCGTTATCTGATCATTGGGAATAGAAAAATGTTACACTGAAAAGAGCCACACAAACTGTGTTTAGAAGTTCTCTACGTTTTTGGCTGTCTTCTTACGCACATAGACTAGTGACATTCCAGTGGCCACATTTCTTACAGAACCGGGCCTCATAAACGCTCTTCTATTAGAAAAATCGTCGTCGTAAAGGGTAGCATTCATTTACTTTTTACTTCAGCTGTGTTAGTTTTGCTATTCTTCGAAAACTACCAGTCCGTGATTCCTCTGATTATTTTTTCATTTGTTTGCCAACGTTCAGCCAACTATGCAGATCGTACCATTCGGCGCCTGCCCGAGAGCATTTGCGAGCACAAAACAGGCTGCTTGAGAACTGGACCGACCAGACACGTAACCAGTGCTATTGCCCCTCATCTGATCGATACCAACCACCAGTTCCATCCGACCGAGTTGTTCAGAGTGACTTACTGATTGCCACTGGATCGTTCTAAGGCTGTTCACCAATCACCATTGGTTTCTAGGCCTCTTCCTCTGTCAAGTGCCCTGGCTCTCCAATCAGATTTCCCCAACAAATAACCTAATCAGATTGTACCGTTGTAAGGCTTCTGGTACTTTAATGATTCTATTCTACATTTTTCATGGATATTTGCGAGAAAGGGAGCTATCAAAGCCATATTTTTGCGCGCCTTCCCATTTTAACCTTGCGTGTACGAATAAAAATGAACGAGTTAAAGCTCTCTATAGAATTAGAATAGATATCGGTTCGTCTCAGAACTCAATAAGGGTCTAGGTTTAAGTGATCCAGACATTTAGACCGAAGCAGTCGTTGTACCTACCTAACTTCCATGCACCCGATGAACCACCTAGTCTCTTTGGTGGTCAGTTATCGGTCACGATGTTACCAGCGGTATTGCGGTTGCCCTACCCGTTGACTATCTTGGACTCAACAGAACACTGCCAGTTCCCTGGGCACGTGTGATGCAGTTTTGTCCACGCAGTCCTCGCAGTCGTTCATTAATCTGTCGATGCCCGTCGCTGACCAAAGTCCACTTCTAGCTCTGGCGTCAAGGAGGGAACCACAGCTCAGGAGTTTGTCGGACGCCGGGTAAAGAACCAGGGCTATACCGCCATACTAGCAGCCAACCACAATTCACACTTGGAATCCTAATTATTCAGTCTTCGAATCCTGATGAAAGTTATCTCTAGGACCTACAAACTGTCTACTTATTCTTTTGATAACAGTTTTGCGGAACGTCTTCGTCGGTAGTTAACGGTCTTGCTGTATGGGACTAATGTAGCCCCATCACAAACGAAGGCGCGGAATTTATTTCTGTTAGGAGTAAGAGATGCCATAAAAGGAGGCCACTAAGACACAGCAAGGCAACCATTTTACGGCGCTGTTGTGTAAGTTCACTGTGGCAGTTAGCACCTGTATATTGCAATTTCAGTCTTTTGGCATTCTTAAAGCCGTTCAGGGCTCTGGTCATTTTTTCATTCCGTTCCTTAAAGTGTAACTGTGTGTACTCACCTAAACAGGCACTCAAACGTGATTTGACTTTGCTTTATTCAGAATGATCAGTCTGTTGTTAGTTTTGCACGCGCTCTTAAATTGAGCGTGGTAATGCTAATTCACCCCACAGTGATTTGACGGTCGGCTGCGTTTTCCCACCCCTATATCTTTAACGCAAGCCTCGTGATGACCAAGATAATCCGGAAATTATATCCTATTTATACTGTGGTATTGCACTATTCCAAATCGTGTGCAATTGTGCCAATATAACATACATCGTTTTATGTAAGCTCGAATGAGATTCCTGATATTAGTGCGTTCAGCCAACTATTCAACTAGCTTCCTGCCTACAGCACTGCAGTTGGCACTACGCAAGAGGACGGAACTACGACTAATGTTGAAATGAATCCGTTGAACCTGAATTATCAAGTAGAAGACTGTATGGAAAGTTTCATATTCAGTGATTGAAGAAAGTGAAGCGGAAATATGGGCAGAAAACAAGAGTGCCTCCGCTGCATCGGCAAAGCTGCTGGTACACTTGTGGAGGAATTTGTCTTTTTAAGTGCATATGCCAGTGTCAATCAAAAGGCTGAGGGCCACTATTCTGCGGCACTTTAATCAATCAGCTTTGTCGAGGCTAAAGGGTTTTACTTATTTCATTTATCCGTCCAAGCTGTTTGTGGCTCGTCTTAGAACTACAAACCTAAGCATCAAATTGTAATGATGCTGATCAGCTTAATGAACAGCAACTCTGTCGCTTGATTCCTAGAATCAGCTAGCTTGGTCCACAGTATAAGCTAAGTATGAGGACAGATCAAACTTCCCAAACTATGTCCAATACGGGTGAACGACATAAACGTGTTCGAGCTGCAATTAACGAAAATACATAGTTTCTGTTCGACCGCGCTATGAATTTTACAGTTAAGCTGGAAATAAAATTTTAAAAATTTAAATACCCACTTGATTTTTGCGAAAAAACTCGTATTTAAATGGTTCATCTCCTTAAAGATTCTTGCAAGGAGAGGAAGTCCTATGGAATGTGGTCCTGTTGGACTGCTTTATTCTGACTTATCATTATATTACAGGGAAGGAAAAGGCTGCAGTTTTTGGAAAATGGTGGGTGGAATATGTGCGCTGATGTTGACCATAAGGTTGAGTTCCTCACCGAGAACACCTCTACACCCGTAATTTTGGTAAAACTCTTCGTTTGGTTCGGCGTCCCTGCCATACTTGTAAAATATCCTAATTTTGTTATTGATAGGAAAAGTTTTAAACTAGTCAACTGGCACAGCGATGTGGTTTTGCTCATTCTAAATGTCAACACGGCCCACGCTTATATGATTGATAGTGGCACTAAAGGTAATCTGCTGATTACTGTGGGCCTATGAATGGGTCCCCCTTTTTCATAGAGTTCAAACAGTATCGCTTATAGATTTCGGGCTTTCTTTCTAGACCATCAGTTTCGGCTCTCCAAAAGCTTCCTAAATTACAGTGTAATATCTTTCTTACCTTCGCACTTCGGTGGTTCTGACGTGGAAGGCTTGACTTTGGAATAATTTAGGGCAACTGATTAAGTCCCTGTACTCAGGATGAAATTTGCTATGTCGGGCAATCCAATATAGCTACGGTGGTTCACTGGTTCACACCAGTCTGTTTTTTCAAAATTAAAATCGATGCGTGAGAAAGGCTTTCTGAATTTTCTTGAATACCTGTAATGGACAGAACCCGCTGGTTCTCCGTTGAAGTCTGAGTGGGAGGCTTCGAGGAAATATTGGTTGGCCCTAAGTACGTGCCGGTTACAGCGCACATGTGACCGGATCTGAGCTCAGAGGATGGGCAGAAAATGTGGGCCACAGTACTGCAGCTGCATGAAAGCAGCAACAACAAAGAAAACAAATACCCGTTATAAAGTCTTGCTTGGCCTAAATTCTCCTTCCGTTCCATTGAGGCGGCAATAGCGATGGCGAGCAAGAATTGGCACTGGTCAGAATCAACGTCAAAAGTCCTACATAAGCACTGAAGGTTTGGTTGGCTAACCACCAACCACATATGGCCGTCATTAGGGAAAAAGTAGACGCGGAAGTTGAAACAGAGGATTACGCAATTCGTAAGCGTGACGGTACTGGCACTGGCAATGGACATATTACCATCTATGCAAGTAAAGCATGAAGGCTGGTTGAAGTCGAAAGGTGAGCTAATTGTATGTTTTGTGGTGATACCTGATGGAATCATGTACATTTTTCAAACACTACGCAAAATTTCAAGCTATTTGGATCCTTGACTGATGCGTCTATATAGCATTCACAGTAAATGTGGTCGGGTACTCATCACATAGGATTTAGACCTCTCACACACAGACTGTTCAACATAAAGCTAGCATGATTATGTGTCCTCACCTATTCATGATTAGTAAAAATACTGCTACAACATTTCCACCAGTCAATCAAAAACTTCCACATACAACGTTCTGCACTAGTGAAGCGGTTATTTTAAACTTTCTATCAATCGGTGGTATCGATGGTCATAATCGATAGCATAACATAACTGATGCTATGATGCCGTACAACAATAATTTATTTGAAAGCCTTATTGTGAAGAAATGAATAAAGGTGGACGAGGAAGGGACTTAGTGCTAGCCAACACCTCCAGACACTCATTCAGATATTTTGGATAGAAACTGATAAAAGCAAAGCTATTGGCGTCTATCCGCAGCCATATCCCACAGCGTCCTCAGCCATGCACACTGAGGATCGAGTGGATCCCATTCAGGAGGGCGAGTGGGGCAGACAGCACCCAGACTTTTCACAATCACCATCATACCCCTCTGAAAGGTCAGGGGTTTGTCAACTCTCTGCTTGCGCAAA
>SJOL01010474.1:0-11322 GCA_004794785.1 Opisthorchis felineus
CTCTTCGCAACGGAGTCTAGTCTCTTCACCGGCAGTCACGGTCAAACTTTGCGCAGTGGGAGTGTGTGGTCTTAGGGTCAACATTTTCTAACCTCTATTATTTCAAGGAGAGCCACCACTATCGATTTCATAGATATTGATATGCTGATGGATATACGTTACTACATTTACACTCCTATCAGGGAAGACCCCAGCCCGCCTCGTAATAAGAAAACTTGTATTTCGGGCGACGCAATTCCCTCAGTTTGACTGCTCCCCTTCGACCTTACTGACATGGTTACAACTTGTGGAACAAAGTTCCAACCAGTGTATCCAGGGTATGATTGCAGCATCCAAGCACAACCACCGCGTCAAGGTGGCATTTTTTGGTCGGGACGTACAAATGGAAACTGATAAGTTAAATACACTGTAACGACAGGGTTTCATTTTTTGAGCTGAGGTACGACATGCCCGTTTCGAAGTTCAGCATTTTTATCACCAACCATCACAAACCTGTACCCAATGAAAGAGAACTGTTTAGGCGTATCACACTATTCATGGGCCTGCTGAAAACTCTTCGACAGCATACGAACGATTTAGCCCTTCTTGGGAGTCATCAGGCTTATCGGCATAGTCCCCGAGGTTTCCTCAACCCTATATTCTAGTTGAACCGAAATTGGACAAAAAAGACAAATTTAAGCTTGTGGATCCCGGACGAATGATTATGTTGACTCACAAGAAGCTCCAGCCACAGTGAAATGTGTGGAAATTTATCAGGAATGTCTTCAGCCAAAAGTAAGTTATATCCAGCGGATCCCGGGCCGAGATACAGGTAAGGAACTGTTTACCTCTTACACTCGTAACTGTAATGAACCGAACCGAGAGTTCAGTGGAAACCGTAAAATATGTGTTGAGACAGTGAACGAAACTCACTTCGTTTTGATCCGAACAGTTTCGTGAGTGTCAGCATATTTAATGATGGTGTCTTTTCGCCTTAGTAATAATCATTCATGTAAGTCGATCATTTTGACTAGGTTGCTGTTTCGTCTAGAAGGAAATCTACATTTGCTCTTGCTATCGATTCTGACCTTGACACATGTGACACCCATAGCAAGTCATGGTTGGCTGAACATGCCATACTGCGATATTATTGCAACAATGCACTTACGGTATCAGTCATGGCAGCACCTGCAACGGCAGCGGGCAAAACAGCGGAGCTCGACTGGGGGAATTACTGTGTTAGTTCCCCAATTTTTTGTGCCCGTCTACCGAGCTATATCGGAAGTTATGGCATTGCCGTTAACCTTCATTTCAGCCGGCATTTGTATCGACAAGCCTGCATTCGTGTCACGTCATTGGTTCATACACTATATCGGTCGTTGCAATCTGGTTTTGCTTAGACGGTGTTTGCTCACAGTCGGGACACTGTTAATCGCTGCAACTCGGAGATAGTAAAGGCGAGAGAAACTCCAGATGTTCACTCTTAACCTCACACCAGTCGGGTTATAACAGGGGAATCGATAATAGCAGAAACCACGCTTCAGTAACTGTTGCACTAGTGAAGCAAACGGCAGCAGAAGTTCGCACAGTGAAACAAATCCTCTTGACGGTGCCTGGTAGCAGTATATGTCGCAACTGTACCACATTCGACAGGCCAAACAAAGTTCATTATCATAGTCTATGTACTGGTTTGGTCCAATATACCGTGTATGTATATGTTTCATCATCATCATCATCATCATCATCATCATCATCATCATCATCATCATCATCATCATCATCATCATCATCATCATCATCATCATCATCATCATCATCATCATCATCATCATCATCATCATCATCATCATCATCATCATCATCATCATCATCATCATCATCATCATCATCATCATCATCATCATCATCATCATCATCATCATCATCATCATCATCATCATCATCATCATCATCATCATCATCATCATCATCATCATCATCATCATCATCATCATCATCATCATCATCATCATCATCATCATCATCATCATCATCATCATCATCATCATCATCATCATCATCATCATCATCATCATCATCATCATCATCATCATCATCATCATCATCATCATCATCATCATCATCATCATCATCATCATCATCATCATCATCATCATCATCATCATCATCATCATCATCATCATCATCATCATCATCATCATCATCATCATCATCATCATCATCATCATCATCATCATCATCATCATCATCATCATCATCATCATCATCATCATCATCATCATCATCATCATCATCATCATCATCATCATCATCATCATCATCATCATCATCATCATCATCATCATCATCATCATCATCATCATCATCATCATCATCATCATCATCATCATCATCATCATCATCATCATCATCATCATCATCATCATCATCATCATCATCATCATCATCATCATCATCATCATCATCATCATCATCATCATCATCATCATCATCATCATCATCATCATCATCATCATCATCATCATCATCATCATCATCATCATCATCATCATCATCATCATCATCATCATCATCATCATCATCATCATCATCATCATCATCATCATCATCATCATCATCATCATCATCATCATCATCATCATCATCATCATCATCATCATCATCATCATCATCATCATCATCATCATCATCATCATCATCATCATCATCATCATCATCATCATCATCATCATCATCATCATCATCATCATCATCATCATCATCATCATCATCATCATCATCATCATCATCATCATCATCATCATCATCATCATCATCATCATCATCATCATCATCATCATCATCATCATCATCATCATCATCATCATCATCATCATCATCATCATCATCATCATCATCATCATCATCATCATCATCATCATCATCATCATCATCATCATCATCATCATCATCATCATCATCATCATCATCATCATCATCATCATCATCATCATCATCATCATCATCATCATCATCATCATCATCATCATCATCATCATCATCATCATCATCATCATCATCATCATCATCATCATCATCATCATCATCATCATCATCATCATCATCATCATCATCATCATCATCATCATCATCATCATCATCATCATCATCATCATCATCATCATCATCATCATCATCATCATCATCATCATCATCATCATCATCATCATCATCATCATCATCATCATCATCATCATCATCATCATCATCATCATCATCATCATCATCATCATCATCATCATCATCATCATCATCATCATCATCATCATCATCATCATCATCATCATCATCATCATCATCATCATCATCATCATCATCATCATCATCATCATCATCATCATCATCATCATCATCATCATCATCATCATCATCATCATCATCATCATCATCATCATCATCATCATCATCATCATCATCATCATCATCATCATCATCATCATCATCATCATCATCATCATCATCATCATCATCATCATCATCATCATCATCATCATCATCATCATCATCATCATCATCATCATCATCATCATCATCATCATCATCATCATCATCATCATCATCATCATCATCATCATCATCATCATCATCATCATCATCATCATCATCATCATCATCATCATCATCATCATCATCATCATCATCATCATCATCATCATCATCATCATCATCATCATCATCATCATCATCATCATCATCATCATCATCATCATCATCATCATCATCATCATCATCATCATCATCATCATCATCATCATCATCATCATCATCATCATCATCATCATCATCATCATCATCATCATCATCATCATCATCATCATCATCATCATCATCATCATCATCATCATCATCATCATCATCATCATCATCATCATCATCATCATCATCATCATCATCATCATCATCATCATCATCATCATCATCATCATCATCATCATCATCATCATCATCATCATCATCATCATCATCATCATCATCATCATCATCATCATCATCATCATCATCATCATCATCATCATCATCATCATCATCATCATCATCATCATCATCATCATCATCATCATCATCATCATCATCATCATCATCATCATCATCATCATCATCATCATCATCATCATCATCATCATCATCATCATCATCATCATCATCATCATCATCATCATCATCATCATCATCATCATCATCATCATCATCATCATCATCATCATCATCATCATCATCATCATCATCATCATCATCATCATCATCATCATCATCATCATCATCATCATCATCATCATCATCATCATCATCATCATCATCATCATCATCATCATCATCATCATCATCATCATCATCATCATCATCATCATCATCATCATCATCATCATCATCATCATCATCATCATCATCATCATCATCATCATCATCATCATCATCATCATCATCATCATCATCATCATCATCATCATCATCATCATCATCATCATCATCATCATCATCATCATCATCATCATCATCATCATCATCATCATCATCATCATCATCATCATCATCATCATCATCATCATCATCATCATCATCATCATCATCATCATCATCATCATCATCATCATCATCATCATCATCATCATCATCATCATCATCATCATCATCATCATCATCATCATCATCATCATCATCATCATCATCATCATCATCATCATCATCATCATCATCATCATCATCATCATCATCATCATCATCATCATCATCATCATCATCATCATCATCATCATCATCATCATCATCATCATCATCATCATCATCATCATCATCATCATCATCATCATCATCATCATCATCATCATCATCATCATCATCATCATCATCATCATCATCATCATCATCATCATCATCATCATCATCATCATCATCATCATCATCATCATCATCATCATCATCATCATCATCATCATCATCATCATCATCATCATCATCATCATCATCATCATCATCATCATCATCATCATCATCATCATCATCATCATCATCATCATCATCATCATCATCATCATCATCATCATCATCATCATCATCATCATCATCATCATCATCATCATCATCATCATCATCATCATCATCATCATCATCATCATCATCATCATCATCATCATCATCATCATCATCATCATCATCATCATCATCATCATCATCATCATCATCATCATCATCATCATCATCATCATCATCATCATCATCATCATCATCATCATCATCATCATCATCATCATCATCATCATCATCATCATCATCATCATCATCATCATCATCATCATCATCATCATCATCATCATCATCATCATCATCATCATCATCATCATCATCATCATCATCATCATCATCATCATCATCATCATCATCATCATCATCATCATCATCATCATCATCATCATCATCATCATCATCATCATCATCATCATCATCATCATCATCATCATCATCATCATCATCATCATCATCATCATCATCATCATCATCATCATCATCATCATCATCATCATCATCATCATCATCATCATCATCATCATCATCATCATCATCATCATCATCATCATCATCATCATCATCATCATCATCATCATCATCATCATCATCATCATCATCATCATCATCATCATCATCATCATCATCATCATCATCATCATCATCATCATCATCATCATCATCATCATCATCATCATCATCATCATCATCATCATCATCATCATCATCATCATCATCATCATCATCATCATCATCATCATCATCATCATCATCATCATCATCATCATCATCATCATCATCATCATCATCATCATCATCATCATCATCATCATCATCATCATCATCATCATCATCATCATCATCATCATCATCATCATCATCATCATCATCATCATCATCATCATCATCATCATCATCATCATCATCATCATCATCATCATCATCATCATCATCATCATCATCATCATCATCATCATCATCATCATCATCATCATCATCATCATCATCATCATCATCATCATCATCATCATCATCATCATCATCATCATCATCATCATCATCATCATCATCATCATCATCATCATCATCATCATCATCATCATCATCATCATCATCATCATCATCATCATCATCATCATCATCATCATCATCATCATCATCATCATCATCATCATCATCATCATCATCATCATCATCATCATCATCATCATCATCATCATCATCATCATCATCATCATCATCATCATCATCATCATCATCATCATCATCATCATCATCATCATCATCATCATCATCATCATCATCATCATCATCATCATCATCATCATCATCATCATCATCATCATCATCATCATCATCATCATCATCATCATCATCATCATCATCATCATCATCATCATCATCATCATCATCATCATCATCATCATCATCATCATCATCATCATCATCATCATCATCATCATCATCATCATCATCATCATCATCATCATCATCATCATCATCATCATCATCATCATCATCATCATCATCATCATCATCATCATCATCATCATCATCATCATCATCATCATCATCATCATCATCATCATCATCATCATCATCATCATCATCATCATCATCATCATCATCATCATCATCATCATCATCATCATCATCATCATCATCATCATCATCATCATCATCATCATCATCATCATCATCATCATCATCATCATCATCATCATCATCATCATCATCATCATCATCATCATCATCATCATCATCATCATCATCATCATCATCATCATCATCATCATCATCATCATCATCATCATCATCATCATCATCATCATCATCATCATCATCATCATCATCATCATCATCATCATCATCATCATCATCATCATCATCATCATCATCATCATCATCATCATCATCATCATCATCATCATCATCATCATCATCATCATCATCATCATCATCATCATCATCATCATCATCATCATCATCATCATCATCATCATCATCATCATCATCATCATCATCATCATCATCATCATCATCATCATCATCATCATCATCATCATCATCATCATCATCATCATCATCATCATCATCATCATCATCATCATCATCATCATCATCATCATCATCATCATCATCATCATCATCATCATCATCATCATCATCATCATCATCATCATCATCATCATCATCATCATCATCATCATCATCATCATCATCATCATCATCATCATCATCATCATCATCATCATCATCATCATCATCATCATCATCATCATCATCATCATCATCATCATCATCATCATCATCATCATCATCATCATCATCATCATCATCATCATCATCATCATCATCATCATCATCATCATCATCATCATCATCATCATCATCATCATCATCATCATCATCATCATCATCATCATCATCATCATCATCATCATCATCATCATCATCATCATCATCATCATCATCATCATCATCATCATCATCATCATCATCATCATCATCATCATCATCATCATCATCATCATCATCATCATCATCATCATCATCATCATCATCATCATCATCATCATCATCATCATCATCATCATCATCATCATCATCATCATCATCATCATCATCATCATCATCATCATCATCATCATCATCATCATCATCATCATCATCATCATCATCATCATCATCATCATCATCATCATCATCATCATCATCATCATCATCATCATCATCATCATCATCATCATCATCANGGTGAGGGTGAGGGTGAGGGTATGTCACCCAAAGAACTAGGTAGAGACATTGTAAATTTGGCTTGACGATGTCGGTTATTACAATAATCAACCTGAGAGGAGTGTGGGGGCATTCCGAATACATTATAATGAGCCGACTCAAAGGTCCGTTTGCCCTATGCCTATCGCACTGTCCATAGGAGATAGGATCGCACGTTTGTATTTCTTTTACCGAGGTCTTGACGACGGTACAGTAAGCTTGCACAACGTCCTTCCATCGGCCGCGAACTTCTGATTTATTCCTATCTGGAAAGACCACTTCTCGGAAGAGAGCAGGTCACGGAACGATACAGAAACCAAGATACTTTCACTATGTTGTTTTTCTGATGACCTTCACGGGGATCCTCCATTGCCTAAGACGGTCCAAAGACCCATATGTTCTACAGGGACTGTAGAAATATCCAAGGTTCAGTGCGAAGCTTGCGCAAACGAGAGAGAAATTTCGTTCATTGAATCGAAGTGTAGATCGGAACTGGTTCCTTGAACACAACTGAAGACTTCTGTGGAAAAAAACGGAATCAACCTCACAGCAGTGTCCCAAGTTCCTCACCAGTTCAAAGAATTACGTGCTCAATGTTCCCTCGTTTCGAATGAACCTTATGTCGTGTGTAGCTTGAGATAGCTCAGAGGTTAAGGCGCGCACTTATTGGCCGGAAGGTTCGTGATTCGAACCCAACGCCGGCATCCCGAATGCCCTGTCTAGGATTGAACAGCCTGGCAGTATCTCGGCCCTCTTTCTTCCCTTGTGTGGTATGGCGACTAGGCACCGAAAGGGTGTTACAGCTGAACAATTATTATTTTGTTATTTATTGGAAGATTTGTCACGGGTTACAAACTTTCGATATCTTGGCGGTAAAACGGGTTGTGCTGACCCTGGGATTCAATTCTAAAGTCTACGTGGGTGCTCTGTGAACTAGTACCAAATTCGCAGGCGTAGTGAGAGCAACTTAAGACGAATTTTGTCTTTTTACCGATAGTTTAAGCGCAAGCCCAGTTGCAAGCAACTATTTACGAAAGGAACGTTCTGAAACTTTTGCAGACCGCTGATTTGAAACTGCATTCCAAACCTGATGGAGGGAATAGGATCGTTTCAGTGGACAAGGCGAACCAAATTAACGAGACTAATAAACTTCTCTCAAACGACTCAGAATACGGAAAATGAGAGAGAGAGAGAGAGAGAACACAATATTGGGAAGACATCCCAGAATGTTACGTCACCTGAAACGGAGAGGGGTTACTGATGCTAATATCTACGACAACACCCATCCTACAGGCACCAAAATACCTGGACTATTTGGTCTGTCAAAAGTTAATTGATGCTGTCTTCAACTAAGGCCCATTCTCGATAAGTCCAACTCCCCGTACCATTCAGTTGTTAAGTGATCATTCAGTGTAATAGAACACATAAGAAGAGAAATGTCAGTATATGGAGATATTCGGTTGCTTCAAGCAGTTCAGGGATCCAAAACTGGAAAGTCAACATACTGTCTTTGTTCACTAATGTACTGCCCAGAGAAACAGTTGGTGAAGTTTCTGACTTGTTTGAGCGCCGTCGCAGTAACTTCAACAGCTCCGTTACACGGAACTACTGATTCAGATTTAGCGACGAAATTCATCGACAGACGATGGTGTTGCAATGGGATCCTCGCTGTGTATCCTTTACGCAGATTTCTAGATGAGCAATCTGGAAACTCGACCGCTAGTTTCGCGTATACAACAATCCATATTCTATTGTCGATACGCATGAGTACCGCGGGCATCTTTTTGGTGTTAAGATCCTTGAAATATGACCTCTCAGCTCGAGCTACTCATCGACCACTTCTTGAGGCGGAGGATAGTAAAAAGAATTTGTCTTTTGCACTTGCCTGACAAGCCGTCACGTGTCCCTGCTTCTCATTAACACCAATGTAAGTTGCAAATAGGTGTATTTCACCAAAGCATTTTTGATTTATACGCTCCGTTGCTACTGGCATACATACCTGTCAGTTCTCCACCTCATCAGTGCCAAGCTATGGTAGACATAATCGATTTCCCTGGCTTTTTTCTAATTTGCACCGATGAACACAAGTGAACCAGTAGATTGTGAGCTCCAACCACACGGTCAACGGTCAAAACATTTGGAAGGAGGCGGCATAAGTTTACACTTCAGTTTGATCATTTCTCCATTTTCTTTTGTATTCCATTTTCATTGATTCCCACTCAGAAGAAACCACTTCTCGAAGGAGATCTTTTTTTGGTCAATGTCTTCAGACAGATTCTCCGGAGGAGAACAAATAAGAAACGACCTAATGGGAAACGGTATCTTACAGATAAAGTACACAACAGGTGCTGAAACTGTTACCACAGTCCTTGGAGTAAGTAGGATGACAAAGCGGTGAGTTCTTTTCCAATACAGACACAATGCTCATTCTATCTAGTGATTATTCCTGTAACAACCCTGTTTCAGATACATCCAGATGGTCGTGTGCTGTAGTCACCAAAATCAGGCTATTCTTACCTCTATTTTCCAGCCACCTCTTAAATGCGAATGAATTCGCTCGGTTTTGTGGGACTTGTAAAGAAAGGCGACCAAACATGCTACTGGGGCTAACGATACTTTGTGGCTTGTGGGCTTCGGTGCTTTTGAAACCACCACAAGTTTTCACCCAGGCACCAGGTGAAGCAAGGTGACTCGCTCCATCTAAAGGAAGCTGCTTGATGACTCCGACTAGAATCCCAAAGGACTCCGATTTTATGAGGTCTGACGGGGACCAACGCTTCGGTTCAGTAATTTCAAACACTTGAATGAAACGCCATTCACAAGCTAGCAGTCAGCTATTTGTCTATAGTGAGTGCACTAGCCTCACTGCATTGTATGAGCTATAAAGAGTGTTCGCCGCATCGCAACTGTTCCCACGAAGCATCCGACCGGAAAACATGCAAACGTAACGAACAAACGCACACCAGTTAACCACATCTGTTTGCTGGCGGCCTGATAAACTTCTAAGTACATTCCGATTATTTCTGTACATCACTGTATCCATTCTACACAGCTGTTGTACGGATTCAAGTCTGTTTGTCCTAAGAGAATTACTAGCATGCAAGAGGCAGCTGAGGTGTGCTTGGTTTATGGGCAGTGGACGCAAAATAGCAAGACGGGAATACCTAAAAACAAAAAAGGGTATGTCGTGTGTGTGCTTGTAACTCACGCACATCGTCCGTACACTGTAGGCAAAAAATCTATTGTCTCACATTTTGAATGAGTGGCTCTAAATAGATGATAATGATGATAACGATGATGATGATGATGATGATGATGACGATGATGATGACGATGATGATGATGGTGATCATGATGATGATGATGACGACGATGATGATGATGATGATGCTGATGATGACGGTGATGATGATGATGATGATGGTGATGATGACGGTGATGATGACGATGATGATGACGATGATGATGACGATGATGGTGATGATGGTGATGATGATGATGATGATGATGATGATGATGATGATGATG
>SJOL01010506.1:16683-38361 GCA_004794785.1 Opisthorchis felineus
CAGCCATACAGCAAAGCAGTCCGTACTGTAGCCTGGTACACGTTCCTTGAAATTCAGACGTATACCATTTTGTCATGGGTGTCTAAAATCAAGAAACGCTACGCGAGCCTGGTGCTGTTGGTGTTACTGCAACATCGGCTAATCGCACATTCTAACTGCAATAATGTGTGTTTCCGGTCCTGCCTGCTTATGGTGAGTTATTGCGCAGTTGTGCTTCTATTTCGTGGCGACTCCCGTAAAATTAGTGTTCTCCACAGAGAGGTAACCAGTCGGTGCTCTTCCGAACCACGAGGTTTATGTACTATCAATTTCCGGAATTGTGAAATTCGTTCGCTCCTTCGGGGCTGCTGTAAAGTGATCTGTATTCCTCATCGCTAAAGGAGTAGGTGAGTTTTCTTGTGCGCTTGTCCATGGCAACAGCTGGTGATCTCACTGAACGGTCTAACTTAGAGCAGATACAGAGTGCTACACCTACTGCTATGCTGAATACACGTGCTTTTATTGGAAAGCTCATCGTCAATTACGTGCCGACGCATATAGGGACGAATGCTTTCTCCATCGGTGACATCCAGACCGTTAGGTGCTCGAAGTGACTTCCTCTGTCCATCGCTATTTAAACCAAGTTGTGTAATGCCTTGCGCTACCTGGCCATATGTGTGCCTAGGATGCGTCCTATGTGTGGTGTGGGTCACCGAACATCCTTTCGCGTATTCTATGTGTTTCGGCTGTTTGGTTGTATCCACTGTCTTGTTGTAAGGGGCGTAAGTGATTTCCCGTGGAGAGACTGTAGGTTGGTTGTCAGGCTAAATTTTTCTTCATCGTTATTCCAAGTCTGCTCCATATATGTTGTATTTTGTTGTACTGTTGTTTTTAGTTGTGGTTTAGTGTATCCTACTGTACTCTGTTTACATGTATTTCATATATCCATCCGTAAGAGACCCGCCTAACACTGGACATTCTGGAGTGTTAAGTCTACAGCGGTGCTAGATGTGACCGTAGTTTTACGGACCTAGCTGAACGATAGCTAGCGGTTGCTAGCTCTACATGTGTGCATAGGATGTCTCCTGAGTGCCGCGGACACCAGACACCCATATGCTTGCATTGTAGACTCAACTGTCCAAGTGACTATTATGGGTCACCGGTTGAGCATGCAGAGGGCCAAGTGCTAGGAGAATCACAGGGATTGCATCCAAAAGGGCCAAAGATCCCACCACATTTGGTTTGGCGGTGGCTTGCTAGTAGATAATAATCGTTCAGCTGTAACACCTTTTCGGTGCCTAGCTGCCATGCCACCCGTAAGAAGCACGAGAGTTGGGCTACTACCAGGTCGCCCCAACCGAGACATGAGGAGTCGAAATACAGAGGGGTTCGGTGGCCTGCTTAATGTGCGTTGCAGCTTCGTAGTCTGGAATGAAACAAGTTCACCCCGGTATACCGTTTTGCTGTTCCAGTGATTCTGGTTTGTCACCAACGCCGCCTTGCTGCAGTCAACGGATTCTACAAAGACACCGGTGATCGCATTTGTGGAGGCTTTCGCGGTCTTCAGGTCTGAGGGACAAAGCTTTGTAGCCATAAATTACTGTCGCGCTTGCTCTGTATACAAGATGGATTTCGTCCTTGACACCACGCGTGGTCAACCTTGGTAAAGTTTCTTACATTTCCGTGTATCCTGTGTCGCAGTACAACCGAAGCTGCTGAGGTACATCAGCTGGCCAACAAACTCAAGGTGTTCACTTTTACTTTTTGGAAAGGCGCAAGGGGATTGAAGTAGTATTGCTACTCGAAGACGCAAATGCTTGCGGATACGGAGAAACACTACATCCTATTTGGAGTTAACTAAGACCTGGTGGCTGTCATCGTCCGGATAGCCTAAGTCTATGGCATTTAAGCACCAGTATGTATTACTGGTGTTTTATTGTCAATGGTGTTGATAAGCTAATTCCATTGACTTTCCTCCACGTGTCCTTTCGATTCACTGTTTATGCCCTCTTGAAGTTCACATTTCGTCACGATATAAAGTTGGACGCAAAGGGCATAAAGGGAAATTTACCTTGGTCATCATATTTGCACGAAGCTAGTTGTCTATGAGATGGAAGTGCTAGATTAAACCGATCTTCCGTAGAGTCTAGTGTTATTTTTGGGTAAAACAGCAGGTGATGCGGATCAGAACGTACGCTACAGATATCCTACACCGAAGGTCACGCGTTTTACCGGAAGTCTTTTGTGGCATCGTTTTGTGCAAGTGCTGCAAAATGTGTCTGATCATTCAGGCATTTTACTTTGCTGAATATTTGAGTCATCGAATTATTTTTAAGACAGCTCGTATCCAGGGGCCCATATTTTCAGCACGCTGTCAAAAGTGAAAGCTGACGAAAAAAGTTCAGAATAGTTTTGTAGGAAAAACATGGATCATTTGATTTCACGGAGAAATCTACGGAAAATGCTACATGTGTACCTCGTTTTTTAGTTGTACGTGCTCGCCTCGCTGCCTTAATCGAAGAAGGAGCGATTTTGGTTTGCTTGACCCATCGACTGCCTTTCGCACACACGTACGGAGTAAACCTTGGAGCTGAACACTGATACCTACCGTCCGGACACAGTTAATTTCCTTTCGTTTGACTAATGCTCACTGATCAGGTCTTGATTATCAGGAATTGAGCAAACCAATACAAATCCGAACCAGGAGGATTATTACGGTCCCCGATCAGATTCCCTGGATTAAAAGCATAACAACAGGGCAGCAGTAGTTGGCCAGAGCAGTCCAGTCTGGAAGGCCGTGGAAGTGCTAGGCAAACCTCTAACCATTGACCAGTCTGGTATGACAATCTGCTCTACAGATACCTCGAACTATAGCTCACTGAGTCACGGAGGCACGTGAACCGTTCATTTTTTTCTTCGGCATCTGGATTGCATTCAGCAGCCAAATACAATGGCAGTACAGGTCGTCTGGGTATTTGTGCCACAGCAAACATTCCGTTTAAAAAGGTGGCTGATCGGGCTGTCCGCAAATGACGCACGTTAATGCAAGCGGTTGGATCTCACCGTCTGACCACATCCACAGACAGCACCTCTCATGTACTTCGGAAGAGCACGAATTGGAACCATGAAGCCTGATCGACAGCGATAGATAAGTCGCCTCATCTGTGGAAAGATTTGTGTCTTTAAGAAACATGTAGTGCTAACTATTTTGTCTTGGTGTTTGCCACCCATTTACTGCCCACACCACTCCTGCGCATGCTATCCCCAATGTTGTGCAGATTATCGGATCCGTTTCTTAGAGGTGGTGCTCTTCGTATCTGACAGTGTCCTGTATGTGATAAGAACTGAATGATATAATGTCCGTTGGGTAGACAGACTGTTTGCATTGCTGTTGTTGCAGATTTGATGTTGAATTCATAACTTCTTTGTTCCAATGATGCTGATGTTACTGAAGCCGGCGCCCATCAACCATTTTCATCATCATTGACAGCAATACACTCGGAGTACAAACTGGTAATTGTGACTCACAACCATGAGTGAAGAAAGAATGGAAAAAGAAGGGAAGGGATTTATGTCTGTATCTTTAGGGAAGATTACCAAGAATAAGGTGTCTACACCTTTTGACAGAACTTAACTGTACACATGTTAGCATCATGTTGAATTAAGGTGCGCCTCAGGGGAATTGACCCGGCGTCCTTTACGACCCTCACCCGATATAACCCCAGCGGACAACGGCAGGCGAACTTTAGCTAGACTGTCCGGGCAGGAAATGACAGCATACGCGCCATTGGGCTCGGTGGCGTGTCACATCCCGTGGTGTTTCCAACCCCCTGCAAGCAGGATCCCGTGGACCCCAGCGAGGAAGGCACGAAGATCTCACAACAGCCAGTTTGTAGGCGTTTCCATTTCACGTGCCATGCTATGGGCTGTCCCTCACCAAACTTTCGCCAATAATCGCTTGGAACAGTAAACAGAGCTTTCTTTTATAGGCGAAGGTTAGGCATGCATCACATGTGCCCCAATCACCGTAACCTAGTATGTTTAATCTGCCGCTCTAACGATTCTCATTCATTAACAACTATCCGTTCAGGCACCACCTCGTTGCGTACTGGCTGCAACCAACTTACTCGTGCTGTGCTAAGATGACGCCGAAGACGCCGTGGGGCGAGATGGCTCAGTGGTTAGAGCGCGAACTTACTGACCGGAAGGTCCTTGTTTTTAACCCGACCTCTGCATCTCGACTTCCCCTGTCTAGGCTTGGGCAAAGTGACAGTATCCCAGCCCTCGTGCTTCCTTCGGGTGGCATGGCAGCTAGGCACCGATAGAATGCTACAACTGAGCGATTTATTTATTTACTTACGAAGACGCCAAATCTCAACCATAAAGTAAGACCATGTTTATGGTTGCCTGGTGTACACAGTTCTTTAGCTTCACCTTCTACAAATCTCAGATTGGCGGAAACTGCTCGTGCCATCGTTATCCTCGCGTTGACTCCATCTGTTACAGTACAGTCATGGTTTATATAACTGAACACATTGATAAACTCCTTCCGACACGTCAGGGAATCACAGGGTGATGGGAAATTTTGTAGTAAGACTACATTTTCAAGCTGCAAAGCGTATGCCGAAACGTGAAACCATTTCTGGTAATCTGTGTAAAGTACTTTGCGCGGACAAATAATCGTCAAGCAACAAGACAATATAGTCTGCATTATTCAGATACATTAGTCTCTCTCCATGCGTGATTTCGATACCTGGTTCCTTGGACTGTGCATTGCATGATAATGTCGATGGCAAAGGGGGACCAGATAGGAGAGAGGGGACAACCCTAACGAACTGCCCTAGTTGTCAGGAGGCTTCTGTCTGGCTTCTGTACACCCGAACCCGACCGGAGGTACGGGCTTCAATGGCACGAAGAATGCTTACGAAACTCAAGGGAATCTCTCTCTTGCCAAGAATAACTATGAGAATTAATCCATCCACAAAGTCGAAGGCTCTTTTAAACTTGAGGAAAAACCGCGATGGCGTATTCAGAACTGCAGAACTGACAATTTTCCTGTATTCGGTTCTATCTTCAATCTTTTTGTTTAATTTTTAGGCGAGGATTATACTTCAAAACCTTTCAACTCCATTTGCCTTCACGCTTGCTGTTGGACGTTCGTGTTTCCACATTTCCACAGTTGACCTGGGAAGCGCTCGAACATATGAATCTAAACCGATACCGGGTAGCAGAGAACACTTAAACCCGAACGAATGGGCTGAACGTTTATTTAAGCTTCATGAACGGCGTAAAGAACGGGCAAATGCCTCCCAAACGTTGTCAGAACCGCCGTTATTGCACATGGTGTGCCGTGTTAAACCTTTAAAAAATACCGTTCATTATGAACGAGCTATTCTCGAGAGGCATGGTCTCGGGGAAAACATCAAGGTATTTTTGTTATTGACATTGTCCAGAACACTAACTAAATGGGATAGAATTTACAGTGGGTCCTGGTCAAGAATACGCCTTCTGTAAATGCAGATTTATATCAAGTGAAGCATTTGGTACGGATACAACCTGTACAGTTTCCTCAAGGCTTACCCACAGCTTTGGATGATTTGACACAATGTCGCCTTCGACCTGATGGACGTTTTCTTCGATACCGGGAGAACACTGTAGAGGGACATGTTGTGACGGATAGTGGATCCCCCCAGTTACTGACCACCGCGGTGAAGCCCGATCTGCCTGAAAAGGTGAGTAGTGTTGGCACCCTAGTTGACACTTGAAAATTTTCTCGTTTCTTGCCACAATTAATTGCCAGTGTGTAGGAACAACACTGCCGTCCCTCGAAAACAGAACTCCTAGAATATGCCTATCTCGATTTAGTCAGCTAGGAAAAAAGGAGAAACCTAAAGATAACGCACATCCGAATCACCAGTAGTGGACGCACGGTAGAGGCATGAAGTGATTTCATACTGTTTATTGGTAATCGGCTCTGCGTCAGCGGGGATTTTTTGTATTGCACTCAAGTTCTGCCTCTTCATGAAGCCTATACACAGCAATTTACTCATTCAATCACTTTCCGAGTGAAGCTATGGACCTGTCATTTTGTGGGGCCGTTTACCACACACCCATACATACTGTTCTTCGACTCGTGTAGAGGCGTTGCTTGGCAGTTGATCACATTACCAGAGTCGTCGCTTATTATGCATGTCAGTTCAGCGGCTCGACAAGATGTATGGTATGGAGTAGCAGTGACACGTGCGGCGGATCCAGTTTCTGTGAGTAAGCACTGATTGTACGAAACATGAATAAGTCATGGCACAGGGATTTTCAGATGATTAGCAACTTCATAAAAGTGCCCAAAGCAAAGGACGTTTTATTATGATTTAGGTGGTCAAAAATGTCCAATCTTGTAGTTTAGTGTGGCGAACGAAGCATCTCCACAAATGTGGCTGGTAGTAGCCACAAAAATGTAATCCTTACACGGATTCGAACGATACGGAGATTTCTGAGTAATTTTGAATGAGGAATGTACCACTGGCCTGTGGCAAACTCCTGTGAGAGCAAGGTACTTCCATGCATTTATAAGTAGGTCCTCTGTGGCGTTTCGGGTTACGTAAAGACTGTATTGCAAACACAAGTGAGGAAAAACGTCATCCTCCTGAGATTATGTCGATGATCAAGGTATGTGGAACAATCGGCCGTCAGAGGAGCCTACGATTTGCCGAGCAGCTGTCAGCTGACGTTCATCTTTCAAATAGGGGAAGTGATGGTCGATATTTTTCTCAGTGAATAGCAGTAATGCGATAAACCGCTGGATCGTTTACGAACCTTGTTTCATCGTTCTGAACCCGATAGACACCTTGCAACGAAAAAACTTGACTGCTATGGAGGGGCACCTCTACTTCGGAGCCACCGTTGGGAAGGAATGCGGGAAAATGTTAGACAATGAAAGTTTCTTATCCACTCGTAGTGGAGCTGCCCACCAAGTTTAGCAGTAGTTCTGACTCGACCAATTTTTGCGAACTGTAACTGTTATTCGGGTTTCTGATAAACTGGTTAAATTTCTCTCCAGAACTCCATCACTTTTTGGCGAAGCCTGATCTTGCCTGTCTGGGGGAAGTTACCTCTATGATCTTTCTTTCTCCCTGCCTGACACTGCGGTCTGGGTAAACCTACAGCCATGACATGGAGTTTTAAGATTTTCATGTGATAGCTGTATGTTAATGGTACTTGCAAGTATATTGTGGTTTACCGTGCGAGATTATTCATTATTCTAACTGACTAGAGGGAAAGGCGCTGTCAAGCTCTTCATAACTCCCCTACTAACATCCAGTTTCACCTGTAATGAAATAGCTCTTTCCATTCTCAGTGCTTCCAGGTTAGACCAGTGCGGATAGATCATAGACTGTTGACCGGCTCCACCCCCATATTGTTGTATAATCTTGAATCATGTTAACAACGATATAAGTGCCAGATGTGCTAGCCAATCTTTACTGCGTACTTCTTGGCTCCTAGTCCTTGTGTCTAGGTAGCAGTGGCACTGCGAAGTTCGCGTGCCACCATCACGTTCGTGGCGCAGCACTGCTGTTTAGTCTGGTTGGTACTCTGCTGAGCATGTTTTCTTCGTTTGAATTTATATCTAAACTTGACTATGATGTCACTGCCTAATTTACCTGTGAGGCGTCAAACTTCAGATTAGTTTTGTAGAGAGCATTGTGATTCGTGTTGCCATAGGCATCTGCACTTTCTTACGGAAGGTAAAAATATGGTACGTCGGTCCTGCCTCAGGCGGATTTCTCCCGTTTGTACCGTTGATAATCTTCCGAGGATCACTTAGATGCCGGCCTCTTAGTGTGGGTCAGATACAGGGACTAGTCACGGAAGGCAGAGTCCGTGAAAAACACAAGATCTCATACCATCCTACTTCACGCGAACTCCACTCGACCGCACACTGGTGATCTTAGTTGGCGACGAAACGTGTGCAAGTTAATTTCCAAGCACGGCGAACAGATCAACCGCCACCTGATCAGCCACAAAACTTCAGGATCAGTTAACAGTTCCGACGTACACAGGGTGGCTTCTGAAGATCTTTGGAAAACTTCGCGCCAAGCAACTGGATCACGGTAGTGACGACGCGAAGCGCACTATCATTAGTCAGAATTACCCTACTTTGTTTATTGAGCGGCGTTGCTGTTTCGTCTGTTGACATGAGTTTGAAATAGGTCATTGCGTGAAGCCATGGGCTTCCGATTGGAGGGTTTGTAGTTCGATTCGACAACTGTCTTTGCGGCTGCTCTTTTTTGTGCCCAGACACCGGTAAAAGAATGACCAGTGAATAAATTGATTTTGACTAAAGTCCGGCTTCATTGAGGCATCCTTCTTTCGTTCTCGTGAATAGTGGGCTCGTTGTGGCTCGAACCCTGATAATGTCTTGTTTTTGAAGTAATCGACTTGTGATGGTAGTCGGCGATGTAAGAACCACTTGGTACTATTGCCCAGAATGTAAGCATGGAGATCGAAGTAATTCCTATGAGGAGAGAACGCGACGTAAAATAGGCCCTTGGCTTTGTTCAGTTGGACTCTCTTCGGAGCAATGTTATTGACCCAACGTTTTGGCGTTAGGTCGTCGAAAATCGCTCGAAAAATCGTGGAAGCTCGCATAACCATCTTCCTGGTGATCTACCACAAATACAATGCTCGTACTAAACGAAGTTGAGTCAGGAACGGTCTCCAAAATAGGATCCATAGACTTACAGACGGCTTCGCAGACAGGCAGTCTGTGTGATGCACATTGTGCGAAGGAATAACTATTGACCATGACGGACTTCATCTAGTCTCCAGCTCCCGCAATTTCATCATGCATGTGAGCTTTATAGCCTGGTGGATGTCTACGCGTTGGTTTGCGTAGACAGTTGCGTGTTTGAACAACTTACGTCGTTCTGAATCGCCATTTGTCCTTGAAACATGCGGGTTCTTTTCCTGTTCCCTTCAGGCGAATTTTTGGGGTTGTGGCGTTTCTTGGGCAGTTGAATAATGTGGAGGTATGAGGCAATGCACAACCCACAGTGGCAGCAACGCCTTCTGAGCTGACAGCACGACCATCCAGTAACTACCATCATCTGCACACCGGTCGTCGGAGTATTTCATTTTCATACACTCTAAGACGAACCGAGGCCACGGTCCAGTCAGCAGGGTCCGTATCCTGTAGTCGGGAACAGCGTGTGACTGACGCATGTCGCCGCACAGCCACTCAGCGGATGGGCCAAGCAAAACCAAACCAAATCGAACAAGCAGTGTAAAATCTAGAACAGCGGTCAATAAGGTTGTTTTCCTTAACGGACTGTTGCTTCCCGATAGCGAAGTGAGGCTTATTAGTTTCTTAGCCGAGCATACTACTCAAAAGTCCGCCGAAAACTCTTGGACAGCCAACTGCCCGTTTTCACCCCTCTTGGGGCTCATCAGGTAGGCGTAGTCTCCGAGTTTCTATCAACGTGTTTTACTTGAGCACCAGATTGTGCGCAACTGACACAATATCTCCATTTGTAAATTACTTTGGTGTTGACAACTACGCGTGACTGCTGACTTTCGAGAAGGACGAAACTGGTAGTGGGATTTTTAACGGTCTTCAACAGCCTTACAAGTAGTATGTTCGGCCATGAAAATAAACTGCAATATCCCAAACACCGTGTTAACTGAAGCCTTTGTGCTCCACATCCATCAATCAGAGATTCCGTTCATTCTCTGGTTAACGCCAATGTGATTCGTAAGTGAGTGTATTTCGTTAAGGAGGCAAGTCCCCCTTCTCCCTAAGGTGGTAGGAGTTGCCCCTATGTACATGCGAAATCCTATCGATTACTGACGGAATGTTTGCCGTGGACTCCTTCGAGTAACAGAAGCCTTATTCGTTTAAAACACCTTTCGGCTATTTACAAGGCCGTTCAGCGACCGGTGAAAATGTGGTTAGGAGAGCGCAGCGATTTTACCACTGCTTTTCTGAATGACAGTCGTCACTGTATCTTAGTATGAAAGGCACGTAGTGGGGGAGCTGATTCTTAAAACACTGGTATATCTGAGCATTCTACCATACGTTTGGATTTTGCTTGGCATAGTTTGATCAGGCTTAGCTGGAAAGCTTAGAAGCATGGTACAGGTATAGACGCAACACACTGCTCATAAGGTGACCGAAAACTCTTCGGCAGCTCCTTTATCCTTACACGTGATTATCAGCAATATGCATGTCAAGCTCCTAGAAGGGAAGTGAAACACGTTTTCTGGTTGGATATGATACTGAGCCTCTCATCCCCAAGTACAGAGCCATCACTTGATTGACTTCCCCAGTAAGGTCCACATTATCGGGTGTTTTCGTTTCTGAGCAGGCTACTCGTGTTGTGTGAGGCCACAGTCAGTGTGCTGTTCCATAGTCTTGGGTTCAGAAAATCTTAATTTTCCCTTTTCCCCTACTTTTCAGTTATTTGAACATTCCAATGCAGGTCGAGGATACCTCAAGCGACGCTACCTCAGGCAGTGGCACAATCAGCAGTGGTCACGCTTTTCCCTTTTCCAGAATTTTTTCACCTCACATTACCGGTACAAACTCAACCAAGACGGGTCAGAGTACCGGTATAGTCACCTGTGGCGACTGGACGATGCAATGTTTAACGCGGTTCGTAAACGTGTTAATACGGATGGGTCGATGAAATCGCCGAACCAGAACCGTTTCGAGGCCAACTGGTGCACTTTTCCGTGGGCTAGATTTTAGTCAACTTGCGCTGCAATACTTGGGTTGCATTACCTGTCCTTCTTGTACGCTAATCTTTCGCGATCTGGGATTTGAGCATGCAAATACAATTCTCATTTTAAAGCAGGGGTAGTAGCTCTTGATAACAGATGTAGTGTCAGTGTTGTGATACCGCCGAGCCATAGGAACATGAAAGAACGCAACGGCAAGCCTGTGGTACTCAAAACAGGCTTTTATACGTAAGCAGCTGTCTGAATGCTATTGCTTTACGGGGCCTAGGCTTGGTAGGTGCAACGTGGGTTCCAACTGGCGAACTTGTATTCCTGTGTGGTGCGTGCGTACCTCAACTAGGTAGGACAGCCATTGATACACTTGGCAAAATTATGTTTATCGCCGACTAAACAAAACTACTTAGTCAGCAAGGAGATACATTATTGCACTGAGACGAACGGGTCTTCGGCACTTTATTCCTGTACATCCTCTGTCAAACGACTCTTCCGGTAACGACCCTAACACTGTTGTGTGTCTATGTACACTAATCGCAAGTGCCTACTCACCTCTCTAACTGTAGCGAATATGCTCATTTTTGGAGGTCACCCAATGGGAGTACTTTAGGAGAAAACTATCACCGACATCACGCTTAAACTTCGGTGATGACGATTCCACATCCAACAACCGGGTGCAAACTGCCCGCTATTGGAGCCAGGCACGGTTCCATAAGCGACAATACGGGCCACACAAAGCTCTAACGGTTCATTCAGAGCTGGTACGGTGCGACAGAGTAGAAAGAAGTGATATAAACCAATCATCTAGAAAAAAACAGATGAGCGATCACAGTCGAGAGCTGTAACTATTTATATTTCGAAAAAGAGGGGATAAATTTGCAGCAAAGATAAGTTTTTTCGGAAATATCTGAAGAGCGTTTGTCTGAATAGAAAGACTATATATCGAGCCGATTCTAACCCAATTCCAGACGACATTCATAGTAGTCCTTTCACTAATCTTTTTTGTCAGTTCGTCTGAAAGAGAAAAAGCAAGACATGCAATATTAGTCACAAGTCAGATGAATCGCGCATGTGAAAATTGAACAGAAGAACTTAAGTTCACGCTAGTTGAGGTTGCTAACGTGTAATCGCAGGTGAGCAAACACGGTCTACAAAGCCGCTACCGGGTAATCAATAGGGGCTTCTATTACCACTCTGTCATTCGTGACAGTGGTGAACCAAGTTCGAAGCGGATGCATATTTTTGCGTTTCGTTGCACAACGAAAAGTTTGTTCCAAAGTAACGCAGCTGTAATCAACCTCAAAGCAATGTGTCCCTAGCACATCTCTTGTGTTTGGGACGGACATCAGGGTGCACGTGTATAATTTGCTGATCGATAAACATTTACGGCAGGTGTATACAGACGACAGCAATAGACATTGAGTAAAAAAATACAACTGACGAGAAAGTGCATGTCGGATGGTTTTCTGAAAACTTTCAGTCCAAAAGAAATCCTAAATCGCATCAGAACGAATGCACTGGTCTCACTATGAGTGGCAGGGCTGAAGCCAAGGAGTCCTCATTAGCCATAACGTAGCCAGAACGTTGGTGTTGCATAGGTTTGAGAACCCCACTTGCGATCTAACGCATCACTTCGAAAATAGACCCAATACACTGCGTACCCTCTGCGCTTGTCAAGGAGATAAATCTCTAGAAATTGCAGGTCAGAGTAACTTCATTCCCTAATTCCACGGACTCGCGTATGCTTCCGGGAGGTTAACAGTCTTGTAAGAGAAGGTAGGTAAGCACTGAGAACAGCATTCTGGCTGTAATACTTTTGGTGTAAAGCTGCCGTGTCACTCGAAGGAAGCACGAGGGCCGAGGTACTGCCAGGTTGCCCGAGCCTAGGCAGGAGCACTCGATATGCTGAGGTCGGATTCAAACTGTGGACCTTTTGGTCAGTAACCTGGTGCCTTAACCATTGAGCTATCTCGAGCATCAGTGACTGTCACAGCTTACTGACCACTAGCCCAGAAAAGTGATTTAAGTGTATGAACAACTACTGCAAATATCTTCTACAAAGATGATCGAGTCCGTAGAGAGGTGGAATAGATAATTTTAAACTTACTCATCTGGGACGAAGTGCACCCGGTATCCGCGAAAAAAGACCACGCCATCCTTGCCCTTCGATCTGAAGCGGAAAATTAAACCGACCTAACAGTTCGAGAACACATCCTCTCAACAAAGCAGTCCAGAGTAAAGAGTCGTAGATGATATCCAGGTCGAAGAGATGCACAGGGAAATGGTTTTTATGGACGGAATGTGAGCAAATTGACTCAGGTGTTGAAAAATGTCACCTGCGTTTAGCGATCAGGTAAGCAATTGCGGAGGGCGTTTTTTGGGTAAGCTACTAACTCTCGGAACCATAAGCCACAATAATGGTGTAATGATTTCGGTAATGTGGCGCTTCCTGTATTTCAGTCGACCATGGAGACTGATTCTCCGGGGTTTTGGTTTTGATTGCGAGGACCTGATAGAGAAGACTAAGTGGCCGCTAGGCACCAAACGATGGGTATTCCACGATACAGGGTAGCTCAGGAAGCTAAGTAAGGAATGTGGCCCTTGCCAGCCACCAGAGGCATTGAAGGTCTGTCGCGGTGGCTGCTTTCTGTTCCAGCTGCCAGCTTTACGTCACAATGTGTAAACTATTATGGATCACGAAGGAGGTGAGTGCTTCACGATACCACTCGGTACATTCAAGTCGAAAACTGACTAGGATGATAAATTATGGAATACGGGTTGGCATTTTCATAGCCCTGAATAAATTAGGTTTAGCACGCTAATTAAATTTTGCAAACTACCGTTCACTGAACGAAAATGTACCCCCAAGAGTCTGGTCACTGAGTGTGGAAAATGATAACAATTTTTCCGTAATGTGTGCAGAAGCCACCGAGGTAGAAGATTCATTTTTCGGAGGGTCTCAATGGACCGCCTTTGGTGATGCTATCAGGCTGGAGGATCGCCTTTCTAAATCTTGAGCTTTTGTTCTTAGGAATACACCAATGGGAAAATACAGTATTTGAGATCCAATCATTTGTGTGCTGGTCCCGCGTAACAGCCACACGAACGGACTGACAGCCAACAGAGCCAACTTGAAAATTGCACTGTGAGGATACTGGATTGCAGAGAACCAAAGAAAACGAAAGCTGAAAGTCGAGCGAGGATAATCAGTAGCACCATCGAGCAGAGAAGCGCGCCTTGCAGATTACGTATGGTAATCTGCAGTGTCCTACCTTTTATGAAATTACGTCTATATAAATGGATACCTACTCTCAGCTAAACCGCGCTCAGCTCAGTTTTGATTACCTACATACCAACTCAACTACCCATGAATTCCTCTTTGGGGCCATTGCAGAACTCATCGACAATTCCCGAGATGCTGGAGCCACTGAGCTTGATATATACACTATACGGTTCTCTGCCGTGTGAATTAGTGCATGGTAAACCTTGTCATGCTGCTGCATGGTGATAGTGGTCCTGTTGCTCACCGGACCCATTTTTAACTTAGTCCAAGGATTATGAGTAAATTACGTGAACCACGGCGAATTCAAATCCTCCAAATGTCAACGGAGCCAGTCATGCGACCGGAATGGGCACGTTTTGTTTGCGGCGGTATTGCTGATAACGTAATGGTAATTTACTTGAGAAATAACTAGCTTATTGAAAGTGGATGGACCATTTTGAATTATTAACGGTTCCGTGGTCTGAAGGCAGTTAGACTGATGTGCATGACCAACTAGGAAGAATTACAACAGAGTTCTAACGGTGGACACGGTTGGATAAGGCAGACATACCAGTGGTGAATGTGCGAGATACCGAAAATAGAGACTCGTGACAAGTTAGCTAGGCCAGGTACTCCATATTACCACAATCTGATAGACTTGAGGTGGCAGCTTCGACCGGTCTGTGCGATTGGCTCGTCAGGAAAGAACCACGAGCCCCGGACAGCTTGTATCGAAATGGATTGAAAATTCCTCCGATCCTCTAGGAACTCACGTTTATTCAGCTTTTACTAGCTATCCCCACCTGTTTACCCGTGACCTTCGATGTGCTCTTGCGTCGACGCTACGTTTGTGAGGTGTTTATCATTGCGCCCCGCGACCGTTTGTGCTCAGACCCGCTGTTTATCTAGATTCACATCATAACATGACAACCTGGATCAATGTTCTCCTAACTCTGCATGTCGACTAACCGGTCACGCGCCCCATATCACCGTATGTCGGTTGTTGCTCACGTTCCCCAGGGCTCTAAAAAGCCGAAGTCTGTTGTTTGTTCCCACTTCCTATTTAGCAATACTGCGTTGAACGAAGTATCAAGTGTTCTGTTGTGTCGGGAACATTACGAACGTTTGCCACTCAACGTACGCATGGGGACACTACACAGCTAATCCTACTTTTCAGGTGGTTACAAGATGAGGATAACTCCATTGTTGAACAACTTTGTGATTGAAAAATATCCCGCCATTCTTCTCCGTTCACCTGCTGGCTTCCAGCTAAACCTCCGTTAAAAAAAATAAGTACAAGTGAACCCCACAAAAATTTTCTTTCCCTCGCTTCTCTCTTAATGTGGCACTATTCTAATTTCGCTAGACTACTCGGTGCTGTTGACTTATGACCTTTTGCAATACACTTCATAAACTTATGCTTCTTCGCGTTGATGTGGATACGTATCGATAACATATCCCTGTGTTCCTTCTTTGCTCTCCCATGTGAATAATTTCAATGATCTTTCTTCCAAGGGTGAATGCGATTCTTCTGCCATTCATTACTTCAAACACATTAAAGTGATGTTGCCTGTGGTGTACTTTTGACCAGACGTGGAGAATGGTCAGCGCTAGAGCGACTGTCAGGTCAGCATCCGGCTGCAGGCTGCATTCCAAAATAGATACTTATGAAACTATATGACGCGGTTAAAAGTACTTCAGCATATGCACAAAATAGCATTCTTGTCTGCTTCGGTCCGCAGCACGTTTCACTAAATAAATGCGACACCATTTAGCTGGTTTACTCTATGTCGGGGTGATTTTCTGGAGAGTGATGAGTTGGCTCCGAGAACATACCGAATCGCTACAGTCCATGAGGTACGATCGGCAGCAATGTCGGGGCACAGTGGATTATTTCGAAGCATCACTGCCATAATTGGCTAACATCCGAGGCCAGTTGGCAGTCTTCGTTGGACCAGCATTTTTTGATCAAAATCGAGCGAGTTATTGGCTTCTACAGAACAAGCCAATGAGGGAATCCAATCGACCCTGAAGTACGGTATCTCTGTGCATCCAGGTTTACGTAGCACCATTGGGCCAAGAGTGCGGAATAAACAGTGGTAAATGAATGGTGCGCGTTTGTGTTTTTAAATCACCAACATTCTCGGGTGTGGCTTGGTGACAGTGCCCCTCTCCAGACTTCGTCATACAACAGTGGTGACCACTGCGAAAGTGTTGTCATGCGGTTCGAAACGAACCCGTCGATGCCGTTTTATTGGACGAGAAATGTGTAGCTGTGTTCCGTAGGATCAGTGGCTTGAGTTGTACGGGCTACGAAAAAGCAGAGGCTACCGAGGCGAACGGTTGCAAATAAAAACACCAACGATATTCATTTACTGTAAGTACTGGTCATGCGGACAGTGTAAAATGAAAACTGCCTCAGCAGTAAGGCATACAGTTAACGATATTACCCAAATGGCTTGCACACTGGCAGTTCACATTGGACACCAGGGCCTTCCGGTGCGAAACACCGATTATTGTATTTTCTTCCATTGTGAGTAGCACAGAAAGTGATTCTACAGTGACACTGAGAGTGATGAATTGGGAGCAGTTTTCCGCCGATGTCATCAGATAAATCAACATCCCAACTGGCATCAGTTGAAGGTGTTTTGAGAAGTACATCAAAGCTTCTCTTTTGAATTCTTGTCCGAATGCACGGTTGATGAATGAGGTATACTATCGACAGCATATTCCAGAAACTTCACATATCGTGTGCACTAGTACTGTGTCCCAGTCGATACAATAGACTAGATAGCTTCCAACGCGAACTGAAACAATGGAACCAACTACAGAACCACAAACAAAGGGTCCACACATAAAAAGGTACTTACATTCGGGAATACCACATCAGAGAGAAAGCATAGGACAGAAACGCAAATACACACAGCACCGCGGCAATCGTATTTGTTGGTTGCGTTCTTTTGTCCAAGCCGGTCCGAACGCTTGAGAGGAGTGAAAACGATAAGGTGTAAACAAATTGGTTAACGGCAACCAAAAGCGGTTTTCTAATTCTAGCCCTCCATCATTCCCTAAAATTGTTTGCACTTAATGATCCACCTGCTGTGGACAGGGAGCATGTCTTTTTGTTGTGGTAATTTGAGTCAGAAACTACTTCAGCAAGAACAAGATAACGACACGTACCAAACTGGTGGCGACTTTATCACAAATGAAAGAATAAACTTGATGTTGTGCAAGTGGCGCATACAACTGGACAAGCAAGAATTCAGAAAATCAAGGTGCGAGTAGGTAGCCATCAGCTGTTCAAAGCCATAGCAAATCAGTTTTGCAAGATACTGATAGCCGAAGTTATACAGATAGTAGCCCTATCAATGTCTAGGTGCGCAGGCGACAAGTTATACAGCATGGCAAACAAATTGTTAGGTCTTGATCTGTGGCTTGTCTAGTCGTCGGCAATGCAGACGAACTCATTCATGGCGGGTTCGTCAACCTAGCAGGGCGCTGCCTCAGTTATTCATGGAAATGTTCGTTGACGTAAACATCGTCTCTGTTCGGCAGGTGAATGTGTCCACATAGATGCGGGCAAACTGACGTGCGAGATCTTCGGAAAAAATAGTCCGCATTAAGCAATGACTCAATGAATAAGACTTCTGAGGCACTATAAACAGTTCTCCAGACAGATATGTACGATATGGTATAGGTTATGATTTATCAAAAGTCAGCGATATGCTGATTGCCAATTAGAGGCAAAAGTATGAAGAGAAGCCTCTTTCTGACGACGCACACAAAAAGACATTCCAGCTCCAGGCCGCTATATACCCTAGAAAGCTTCTTAGAACACCCAGTCGGAAGCGACTGGTGGGTATGACGTGTGCACTGAAACGTTTGGGGTCCATTATGCGAGCCAACAGGCCAGGTCTTTTCTTATGCAAATAATATAAAACCTACGGAGTCCGCACGAATAAGTTCCAGTAGGACAAATTCCTAAAACCAGTGTTAGAGGCTGAAACCAAAGGTCTCTCAAAATGTCATCTGAAAAAGGCAAGCTGTCTGTGGAACCTACTCAGATTGGCCAAATTTATAGAGCAGCACTGTTCTTCCTTGATTGAGTTAATGTTGCTACATGGATGAGACCGACGCCATCAGTCCGTTAAGAAGGATGTGTCAATGCGCTGAATGCGGCCTGCTTAATCAGGCTGTGAAGCGAAGACGGACCAGTCAGGAATATGCACAGAGGGCGAGGTGACTCGGTGGTTACAGCGCGAATTTACTGACGGGAAGGTCTGTGGCTCGAACCCGACCTCTGCCTATTAACATCTGTCAGGGTTGGGTAACCTGGCAGTACCCTAGCTCTCGTGCTTCCTTCCGATGGCATGGCAGCTAGGCACCGAGTATTTCAGATGAACGACTATTATTATGCATTGCAGTAACCGGCTGAAACTGATTTCCTAGGAGAGGTTGTCACGACAGAGGATGTTGTATTCTATCATCAACCCTGGGAACAGAATATACAATCATACTAACTTTTGGAAGATACAGTGAGTTGGCGATGAAGAAAGTTGTTTTCACCGGAAAGAAAGGGTTCCATTTTATAAAATACAACGCAGGAATTTGACAGCAACAGCCAAAAGTGACGGCTCAAGAGAGATTGCCACCGTATGGGACACGCTGCAGCGATTTTACCGGGAGCTACTTTGAACAACCGGTTTGGAAGATGGACAGATTTCAAACTACCAAAAAGTGTTCTTGAAAAGACGCACCTGTGCGAAAAAGACACGCTTCATCATAACAAGCCGTCCGGTCTTGGAAGCAAGCTACCCTCAAAAAACTATTTTAATTGACATCACTGCATCCGCGCTCTCCAATATGTGAGCTGAAATTAAATCCCGGTGAATGGTGCTGGCACTTCACAGTCACATGCTGAAAGAATATAACGTGGAGCGCGACATAATAAAGAATGGTATCTCAAACAAACAATATTCCTTACCGGCCGAAAGGAAACTGGTGGGCGCCGTAATAGTCCTCACGATAGACAGCATGCGAGCGCCGAAAAATTGGTCCATCGTGCACAATGGGCTCACCAGTAGCCAAAGATTGATCGTAAGTACGACGAAATTCTTCTCGGGACAAGACAGAGTATGCTTCATTGACCGCCTTGAAAACCTCTACATTCCCCTGTTTGTCAGGATGATGCTAAGCAACGAAGTAACAAAAGTAGTCCACAACACAATACCTTCTTGGAGAGTTCCAGAAAGGCGGAACGTATCTCACTGGCAGTTGCATCCTGTCGGACGCCCAGGGTTTCGTAATGCGTTCGCTGGCTACTTGCGAGTCGCCTAATGATTGAAAGCGGTGAAGCGGCAACGCGGCGCAGCACCACCATAGCAACACGGGAGTCGGTGAAACGAAAATGCCTGCAAACAGCCAATCGTGAAGGTAGGCACCTGCATTCAACGAACTAGGAAAAACAGCTTAGACGCTGTGCGAACCAAGAAGGCTGATACAAGCCGACAATCAAACAGGTGGAGCACTTCCTTGTATTTATGAAGAGCCTTGTATAAGGTGTTTGGTACCAGATTTGTCTGCTACATTGAACTATGCAGATGGAAACTCGCACAGGGTTACTAAAGCCAAATGCATATATGTGACTATACCGGGATGCATCATTGGAATTAGGAGACAGCGGAAATATCACTACTTTTAGATGGTCATCATCAGCGCCGATTGTGGACCGTGTACACGTTGTACAGTGGTCATAGCTGCAGTTTCGTTCACGGACGATAAGGGAAAGTAAGGGTTGGATAGCTATACATCAAAGGCAGCAGCTGGTATAGCTGATGGGTGAATCCAGGGGTGGCACTGGACTTCTCTTTGGGGAGATCGGGAAAGGAAGCTATGCAGTGAAGGCAAAAAGATTGGATGCACGCACGTCAGTGAATGCGCGTCTAGGTCGTGTCTGCTAATGTCTCAACTGTCGCGTCTCGGAGTCCTGTTCCGGAGAGACGGTGATGACCAGCATGGCTGAGTTTGCTGGAAATGGCTTTCACACAGCGCTGTCAACTCATCGCTTGACCGCCTCTGGGCCGTCTCCGCCCTCTGCGTGGTTGTGCGAAAGTGGATCTGTGGAGTTGTTGATCCAGTAAAGTACGAAGCACGTGACCAAGTCAGCAAAACCTGTAGTGTGTGGTCAGCTCATCAAGACCGAGTTATTCCGCCTGAAGACCATCCAGGGTACTTCAGCAGTACTGAGCCGACGTCTTATCAGACACCGACAGTCAAACACCAAAGGTTTTTTAATACATGCAGCGGCCAGGAGTATCACACACACAACATGGAGCCACCTCCTCTATAGCAAACCATAACACTGTAAACTCGACCCTTGACCGATAAACTGGTGTCACGTCTACGCCATAAATGATGCAGGTTGACAAAACTCTCCTTAGTTTTTTCGATCCCGATGAAAGATCGCTTTTAACTAGACAATCGGGACAGACGAATTCCTCCACAACTTCGACCGCCCCATCGTCAAGCATGGGGCTCCAGTTTAATCCTATGCAGTCTTGCGGCAACACTGTACTTTGCATATGTGAATCGTATATCAAATCTGCAGGCAGAACCATTTATATAAGTTAATATTTGCATTACGAGTGGGTCAGATCCAAGAGCAACTATACCAACTGCGTACTCAATATCTATGGTTGAACGCAGTGGAAGCATTTTCACCGCATAGGCCTTAGAAGCTTGGAGCCTTCCATGATCCTATCGATAACAAAGGTGAAGAGAAAATGGGACGCAAAACAGTCTTATCTGATACCACCGCATGTAGAGAAAGCTCATCGTACAATTTCAGGCGTCAAAAGGAGTTTGTGTACAGCGCTTTATGGAGGGCGGGAATTTAATTCCACACACCACCATAGTTCTGACGATCAATAATTCACTTCAATTGAATTTATCAGCCATAAGTCATGCATCATGTACCATCATGTTTGTAAGAATAATAGAGTCTTCGTATTCTCAGACCCCCAGCCGTGTAAGAGTACACAGAGAGCTCTCCAAAAGCTTCAGTACTCAAAGCCTTGTCCATCAGGAGTGCGCACTTTCTCCATTCGTGTCCGATGAAATAATGAGACGAAAGCTGGAAGGTCCTCAAAACCAGCGTTCAAATAGCCTCTGACGAGAACCTTGTCGACCTGGAATATGCAGACGACATCGTTCTCGTCTTCGAATAGGAGAAGGCGTAGGTGTTTTTGGATGAACTGACCAAAGTCATCCCGTTCTTTGGTATGCACTTTGCACCCACAGTAGGACCATGCTTCTGGACATGTAGTCAATGAACACGCCACCTACAATCCAGTGGAGGCGCTCGAAGTTGTGGAGCGTTTTACGTATCTTGGAAGTTGTAATAGTTCTGACTGTAGTGTGACAGATGAGGTAAATATATGAATCCGAAAGGCTTGGGTCGCGTTTGCTTTTCTGAGACACCTATGGTAGCAAAGTGGTATATCCCTGAATCTCAAAGGACGTGTGTATCAGGCGACAGTACGGGCTGCTTTTCACACTTCATACTTCGTTGCCAAGTCATACACTGAAAAAATAGTTCAGCTGTAACACCCTTTCGGTGCCTAGCTGCCACGCCACCCGAAGGAAGCACGAGGGATGGGATACTGCCAGGTTGCCCAAGCATAGGCAGTAGCCATCGAGATGCAGAGATC
>SJOL01010506.1:90695-149132 GCA_004794785.1 Opisthorchis felineus
CCTTCCTGTCTAAGCCTTTTTAGTAGCTCATAACCATAAATTATGCTTCAGTTATAAGCTAACCAGTATGGAAGCAACTAATTTCTGCTCCTAGTTGCCCTTTAAACCTATCAAAAATACCCACGTTATTTTCTCCATAAATGCTGATCCCTACTACGGTGTCTACGCCATCTGGAAGCTAACCTGACAAAAAATTTTGAAAGACGAGAACATTGTTGTTTACATATCTTCAAGCCGCTGTTGCATTAAAATGCTTTGATTACCATGAATGGATCACCAGGACTGCTCGTCGGCACCGCAGTTTTTTTTAATCAACGCCATTTATCACCGTTCGATCACCTTCAGGCCCCCTTTACCTTGTATGTTCACCTTCGTAACCAAGACAGAAGATTCATGCCAGAAAACTATGTACCTATTCATGTGTTTGAGGCGGCCGTAAAACTAAGCGGAATTCCAATTGCCGAGAACATAAGTATACTCTTAGCCAGGTTTCAAAGCAGTGGCCAGAACGGACTGAGTTAGCGACGGCGCTAGTAACAAAGCTAACAAGAGTGTCTTGGACGGGCTGGATAGTCAACTTTACGCATATCAATATCACACCTTGACTGCTTAAGGGCGTTTGATAAAGCATTCTGAATGTAGAGTTTGAATAATCCCAAATCAGTAGACTGTGCATCCAAGTGTGTCACATCTAACTCCCGACTGATACATATTTGGCCGGTGTATGCTGTAGATAATCAGCCCCATACTGCAAACTTATTGGGTCCCTCTAGGGGTGAGTAGTTCGTATTGAACATGTATGCTTCTCTTCTTCGATATACGTGGACTGCATTAAACTCCCTGCGCCCATTTCGTAGCTCCAATGATAGAGTGAAGCTATGGTCTGCTTAAAAGTGCTTTTTGTAGAAAACTCGATAAAACTTTATTTTGTATTGTAGACTGGCCTCTCCGAGAAAACGCAGCTCCTATTGCAAATTACCGAATCTCCTTAATCACAGGTTAAACGTAAGAATATAAAAGTGCCCAAAAAATTACAAAAAAACGTATCTATCAGGAGGACGGTAAGCTCTTCATGGATCTTCAACCCCTGCTGACTCCACTCCGAGAATCAGCGCTGAGGTAAAAATGAAATTCCGTTAATGAACTATAATTTAAGGAGGAGGAACCGTTTCAACTTTCCAAAGGACAACTTTTAGTCGGTTTTCTACGGTACTACACCTCTCGAAGCCAACACCCAAGAGGGTCGCCCTACACACGAGGGGGTATTTTACTCCGTGGAGCAGTGAAATGCGAGGATACGAAAACTCCATAAACTTGGAAGATGAACCCCCTGGACTCACGCTAAACATTTCATTCCTGAAAGGCGTGAATAACACATGCCTTGTGGGGACCGCAAACCTAAGTTTAATATCTTGTCATGCTTTAGGTTTCACAGAGAAAACTACTCGCCTATTAGGTGCGAAATCACACTGTCGCTCCAAACCACCAGCTTAGCTACCTACAGTGCAGCTGCAAGCCCTCCTCAGTAAGTTATGCTAGCCTGAAAAGCATTGTTGGTAGTTTTTCGAAACAGGTTCCCGAAGTACGGCCTGGATAAATTCCCCAAATTTCCTACCGGTCCATTGTATAGCATTGTCTTCCAAGCGGGAGCAGCTGCGCCCGGCTATTAAAGAGTCCCAGAAAAATTCCGACCCTCATATGCGGCATTTCACTCGGTCCCACAGCAATTTTATCTGTCTTTTAAAACAAGTCTGCATGTTAAAAACAATGTGAAAAAAGACAATCTACATAAAAAACTCCGGAATTTGGGAGGCAGAATTGAGAAAATAAAAATTGAAAAAAAGATTGTCAGGTTTTCTCTTCGCCTCACTTGTTTACCATTGGCTTTGATCTTTGTGTATTCCTGGCTGCTTTGTATGAACAGCACCAATCGCCTGCTGTTACAGGCTTTATAGTCTAAAGTGGAAAATCAGAGAGAGTGCTGTAGCTATTGGCCTGACATTCACACTACCCAGTGTAGGACATCAAGATGGTACCACCCCGCGAGATCCCCAAGAATGCGTGAAAGCTTGTTTCAGAAGTTTACGGCTTTCCGTGCATGTGCCCACAAGTTAGGGATAATAGACATGTTTGAACGACCATCCGTATCGCATGTAGAGGGAACTGGCCCACACCATATATCTCTAACACTGATATATTCGTTGACGGCTGCTCTATCTTCCAAGTTAGCTCAAAATACGCCGCGTTGCTCTACACATGTACACGACCGCGCATACTCCATTTTCTCCCTCTAGTACCACCCCACCGTCGCTTTAGGCAGTGCCGTAGATTACTGATCCACCGTGCGGAGCTGACTGTCTTCATCCGGTGTCGTTTATGGCTACCAATCAAATCCCCCGAAAGATGACTTAGTCTTCAAACGAATTCTTGTGCGGCTCTCCTCCGGCCAACGCTGTACACACCTTTGCCAGTAAGTGAAATTAGCACTTCTAAGTGTTCCTGGATGTGATTTAAGCATATCAGTTCCGGTTCAAGCGATGCAGTAGGGTGCTTAGTCTCAGCAGATCGACGCACCCACCAAACAGCGCGCAGGCCCAGTAATATCCCTACTATGCTTGGATAGTAACAGTGAAAGACAGCCAGCTAATTAAGTGATAATTAAGGTTATTCTGGGATACAGTGGTCACTCTAACGGCTTGTGGCTCCACACGTGCTGTGTCAACAGGCCTTTAGCTTAAGTGCCCATTTAAAAAATTCTGACGAACAAATTTCTCTGAAATATGCACTTGACCGCTTTGGAGTGGAACCAGCTTCGGTGAAAGAGATTCGCAGTAGCACTGTAAAAAAAGGTTCACGAGTCCAACGCAGTGTTCTCGACTGAAATATTTGGAGTCCGAACAAACCAAAAGCTACCCAAGGGGATTGTGCGCCTTCTTGGGATAAGGTCGAAATACCTCTCAAAAAGATACCCAAAGGATACACAGATGACGCGCTGGCATTTCGTATGATGAGAAACAGATGGAGATTAGAGATATGCCGCCTGAAACTGCGAAAAAAGGTCAAGATAAAACGCCGCACCCTAATGTATCAAAAATGTTCTTTTTAAGTACACGATAAACCACCGAAGAAACAAACGAACAGCCTTCCTGAGGGACAGAAATAATGACCCCACAAGTAGTAGGGACTGAGGTCTATATGGAACGTCGTACAGTTTTAAATTCAGTCCAGCGAATACATTGCATCCAAACTTGGCAAGGCGTGACACCAAATAACCTCGCCCTTTTCCATTATCTAAGGAGTTGCAAGTGAGCTTTGGTGAAAAGCAAATCCTTCCAGTGCGATGGAGCAGAATAAATGCATCTGAAGACCCCGGAGCAAGGACCGTTCAGCCCGGCTAGAAACTTCCAACTGACGTTTCTTCAGTCACTCGACGAGGGGCAACTTCCTTGGGCCTGGACGGAAATGCTTGCCGCGCTAACCCTCAAAGCTGTTGGCCATTTATTGTCCGGCAGCTACAGGTCTATTCGTTCCACCGGTATAACCCGCAAGGTGGTGGAAAGCACTTTGAAGCGGGCCTTTCTAAATTACCCCAAAACTTGATATTCCTGACGCAAAACGGATTCCTCCGAAGCCGTGTTCACGGACAGCTGAAGGATTCAGGGACATGCACTCCTGACTGGAAGCCATATGTTCCCATGTCTCGAAACCATTTATCCCACCGCTTCAAAATCAGGGGCCCATGGGATCCAACGAGAACTCTATGCTTGAACAGGGCTTTCCTTCTACACAGATCTTTTTAGGTGAAAGTTTGGTCAACCTATTATTCTTCTGCAACATGTTGGTTTTGCGCCCTTCAAATCTCCGTCGTAGAGCCACTCCCCCTGGACAACTTCAATGACCTTTCTGGCGCAAACGCAAATGGATGCCCACGTTTTGCTTGAGTGGTAGAAGCTCGAGGTTCCAGTATCCAATCACTTCAGACTGATGTCGATGCTGCAAGGCGGTGGTAACACGTTGGGTAATTCCCCGTGAATGACGAAAATTATATCCATGTGTCGTTGAGAGGAAACCCGACGAGGTGCACAATGAGAATGAAACCGAAGATATCTCAAAGCTGGATATTGAGGAGGGCCTGGAGAACTGACCCGCTTTGAGCATTTCTTTATCACTCCGTCATCAATAGTCGGCCCAAGAGTCATTCGAATCCTTTCAGCTGGTCCAACTAAATTCCCTGCATTGTTAATCGTATGGATTACATATCGGACAACTTCTAGCATGCCCCAGCCCACTTATCTACCCAGGACCAACTGACTGTGAAATACTCCTAATGATCCTTGATCCCTCTCTCCTAGCGCGTACTTTATTACGTAACGCCTTTTCTCACTTCGAACCGTGGAATAACCTCCTACATCTTTGACCCCTTTCAAATCAGTTGTGGATGCATTTTTGTGAGATCTCCCGCAAGTTTATTATCCAAAGCTGAGAAGTTAAAAGAACGGTGCAACCCCCTTTTTCGGCCATGTCCTCTAGGTGAACCGAGGCAGATGGCTGACAATAGCAAGCTAAACCCGAAAAGCTTGGGCACACGCCTCGAACCCTTAATCCTGTGAACACGTGAAAACCAATCAGACCGCCGGATTTTCTGCACTCGCCTTCCTCAGCAGTGAGGCCGGGGCGGACCGTTGGAAGATTATCGACGTGGCCGCGGCAGGAATGAAATGATTAGTTTGTTCCGGTTAATCGTTTATTGTTTCATTTCCTCCATCGTAAGTTGGTCCGCGTAGCTGCTTATCACCTAGAAAGGCCCATGTGCAATGTGCCGATAGAAAGGCTTGTCAGCTGCTTGGGTTCACTGCACAACTTAGGTGTGGATCGTGTAAGGAACTTGCAAAATATAACCTAAGTAAAATTGAACCGGATTGTTTTGACTGCTGTGAAGCGGATGACGCCTACAAAGTTATAAAAGTGAGTGCCTAGGTTTATTTTGACCTTCTTCAGAGGTACGCCAAAGCAGAATTGGTAGCATGCTCCTGATCTATCAAACGATATCCTCAAGTTCTAGGTAAGTTCAAAATGTTACTAGCGACCATTTTGCAAACTTCTGACGTTTCAAATCACCCTTTTGTTCAAGTTCTGCTCTTTCCCCTTTGTCTAAACGGCTCCGGCCAGCATGGAGGACACTACATATGCTGTATTCCGACGTTTACCACGATGTCCACCCTGGTCATTCTTGTAGCTGAATGGCTACACGGAGCGTGAATTTTGACTCATCCACCTGATCATGGCTATCCGGCTGCTTTCACCAGTTGGGTCAATTTGGAAGTGTCCTCTGCGACTACAGCTATGCTTTGAAGATATTCCTACCCACATTACCCGGGGTTATACTGTTATCAGACTTACTATAACACATCTGGATAAAAAAAAGTGCGTCAGAGTAACCGTTACCAGGATCTGGTTCATGTTGCTCGTTGATAGTCGCCCCTGTGCGGTTCGCTCGGGATTGTCTGCTAGAGTAGCCCGTAAACGCGCTGATAATCGCCACGTGTTCATCGTATCTACTTACGTCCCAATAGACTGTAGCTGCGATGCACTCAAAGGGGGGGTTTACGACACTTTGATCGCCTTGTTGCAGCGGGCTAAGAGCTTAGTTATTGTTATGATTGTCGGGGAGTAAGGATGCACAAGTAGGTAGACTGCTAAGGCTCAATTGGGTGGTGGTCTTGAACTGGAATCAAGACACGCGGGCAACGGCGAACGCCTAATGCAATTACTTACTGATCGCACTTTCTATAAGGTACTACCGAAACAACCTAAGCCGCTTGGCTACATGGTGCTCCACTCACGCTGGCCAACCTTCAATACAGATAAACCACATCACCATTATATATAGGTAGCGTGGGTCAATTACTGTCGCTTTTTCTACAACACGTACGCGGATTTTTATCACGTGCCTGTCCTTTGCTGCCTCAGGTGCGCGCAAGATGCGCATCCTTCGTCTGGCCATTGGGAAGCTCTTGTACCCTCATGTGAACAAGACGTCTTCTAATGTAGACTCTTACTGGATGGTACTGTCCGCAACCCTGCAAGGTGCTGGGCGCTTCGCTTGTAGAATGGCTCAACCAACTAGACCTAGGCACTGGATCTCGAGAAACTCTCAAACGCCTCGAAGCTCGGATACGTATTCCTCCTGCTTGATAGTACAATACCACCAGACGAATTGTCAGGTTTCAGGTGGGCTTGAAGTAGCCCAGTGGTTAAGGCATCAGCTTACCTACCGGAAGATCCGTGGTTCGAACCCAGCCTCAGCATCTCGACTGCTCCTGCCTAGGCTTGAGCAACCCTGCAGTATCTCAGCCCTTCCTTCTTTCCTTTGGCATGGCATTTGGGCACTGAAAGGGTGCCACAGCGAAATGATTTTAGACCTCAGGTAAAAAGGAGAAACTGCGCGGTTCGGTAGGCTTGGTGGGTCTAGAAATCCGAAGAAATGGCGGAGGCCAGAAACTCGTGTCTGTAAACTGTTCCGACCGAAATGTCCAACGGGTCCAGTGAGACCTCTAGTGACTCAAAAAATCACTGACAACGGCTCCGCTATCTTCAGAAGAGAAGAACACCCGAAACGTATTGCTGAACATTTTCAAGACCAATTCAACTGGCCACCTGGAGTTTTTAAGCTGGATTCCCAACCGGTAACGTAACCCTGGACAGTGAACTTGGAACCCATAACATACTCGAAAATAAGTGAATGCCTTTTGCCCTTCAAGTGTCACCGAGCTGCTAGACCTGATGAACTCCCACCCGCTTTGCTCAAAGATGGACTTGGAATTCTCAGCCGGTGTTTCTTTGATTTACTTGCCTCTATCTGGGAGAAACGGACCGCTCCGACTAACACGTATGGCGATAGTGGTGTCTATTTTTAAAAGGGGCGCTCCCAGTGAGTGTGGCAATTACGGAGAAATTAGCTTGACTCCGTTGTTACCAAACTCCTTATGCTGCTTACTTTACGCGGTCTTACGAAGGCGCGTGAAAATGACTAGAGAACAGCCAGTAGGATTCCGGTCGGGAAGGGGCTGTATGGACCAAATTTCAACACATGGCATTCGTATGGGCGACTCACAGTCTTGGTTTTCTTTGATCTCATGAGCGCGTCGACCGATTGGCTCAGGTCTCTGATCACCGATGCCTCAGAACTATAGCTGGAGTCGGCTGGAACCAATGAATTCATAATGTGATCAGATGGGTTTTTGGCGAAGCAGACGGCATTTCACTGAAAGAATGCATCCGGCACTGCAAGCTAAGGTGCGTGGGCCATGTGTTAGGCATGCTGAATTACTGCCTGCCGAGACGAGTGCTGTTTTCTGTGCCCATTTCGGAGTGACGGAAACCCAGAGGTGGACAGAATTGGATATGGTAGATGGGAATGATGGATGTTACGAAAAGTCTGGGCGCCGTTGGTGCTGTTCACCTTTCAGGATAGGGTCCCTGTTAGCGGCTGGTGACACCAAACGATATGGTGGCCCACCGATGTCGGTGGCGTTCATGCTGTCATTTTCTATCCAGATTGTCCGACTGAGTACTGAAGGTGAAGGCACCTCGGGTGCTCGTGGTAGGCTAGCTATCGGTTTCCTTCCCTGCCCTATTTATTTCTTCCCTCCATTGTAAGGCTTTAGTTAAATAAATTGGCATGAGTGTACGGTAGTGGAGCACCAGTTTTCCCATCTGATGTTGCTGTCACTGATGATTATGTTGATGATGATTGACTGCGTGCGCCCGAAAACGAAGCCAACGTCCAATATTACTTGGGTCTTACAGGAACCCATGTCCCTGCTGGGAGTGAGGAAGTTGGTCCCATCGGCACGATGGTACCATCCAGCGAGATGCCTGACACAACGCCCTTCACGTAGTTTCAAGAATGACCGACTGAAGAAAGCCCACTATATGGAGAATGCGGCGCCGCGTGGAAGTAGTCAAACTGCCTGCCAACTTGGCACCAGAAAGACCGCCAGTCACTTACAGGAGAAAGCGGCTCAAGAGTCCAGTTCATGTCCCGCCATCCGATTCGGTGGGCGGAGCACGTTGAGGAACGACTTAGTTGGCCTGGAACGTACACCGTAACGGGCAGCACACCAGGAACTTCACAACGGGACGTGAACTGTCCAGTCCCAACATAAGATGAAATCAAAAATGTACTTACACCTGAGGCGAAACAAAGCACTCAGTTAGAAAGCGTCACACATACAGAAGGACAAAAAGCAGCGTTGGACCCAGCCGATCGCGCTGCTTTGTGGCCTTGTTTCCTTCAAAGTTATGCCGAACTTTTCCGTCACACTAACCCTTATACTCCAACACCCGTAAGCGCGTGAAATTCTGCGATTATTCTGAGTTCTCCAAACTTGATGTCCGTCAGGGCTGTCCCTTGTGGCCTTTCCTGTTCCGTCTCGTAATTGAACTAACCGTGGAAGAAATGTTCACTGTCTTTTACCTCGATTGGGGCTTCTCCTTGGGGAAGAGCTTAAAGACTTTGAGTGTGCGGACGGCATTGCACTACTCGGTTCAGTCCCTATCCAGATACAAAGTACACCGAGTGAAGGAGATGTTGCCATACGTTCTAGTATGCGCTTTGGACCTTCAAAGTGGAAAGCGGTATTACAAGACTGGTCGAGTGGACCACCGAAGATTGCCCTGGGTTCAGATCCATTTGAGATAGTGGACATATTTACCCAGTCTGGGTAGTCGTTTCACGTCGTTTCATGTCGGATGATGAAGTGAATGCTGGAATCACCAAAGTTCGTTCTGTCTCTGTTCAATCTAGACATCTCTTGGGTTGATGTGATGGTAGCTTGTCGGTGAAAGGCAGGGTTTACAGCCCGTTAGTGCTTTCACTTTTTGTTTACGGCTGTGAAGCCTGGTTGCTGTGAATCGAAGGCAAGAGAATATTGCTTGCTTTTAATCATTGATGACTTCGAAACATTAAACTTGTATCATGAAAGCATCTAATTAGCAATACTAGAGTGCAACGAATGGAGCTTCGCAAAAAAAAACAATTATCTTTCCAATTGACGAGTCGAATCGGTTGCACCAACTACGCTGGCTCAGCCATTTGCCCCGTATTCCAAGTGGTCGATTACCTCACTGTACCCTGTTTGCTGAAACAGACCCCGACTGATAGATACTACAAGGTGGACAACGCATGACTTGGAGAAAAGGCATGAAAAAATAAATAAGGGTCTTGGATGTTCTGGTGCATTTCTGATGCGGGGTTGGGGTTTCAAAGACGCACCTCACTAGTCGTTGAGGACACTCGCCAGTGCGGCAATGTCACGCATCCACTGGCGATGTTGTCTCTTTTCTCTTGTTCTAAATCATGAACCCGCTGTGAATGTTTATATCTTATTCTTTAAATGTTTCTACCCTATTTCCTGTATCTTACACAACCTGCTGCCTTCAGCTGCGGCTATCCGGACCACTGCACATACGTACACGGTTCGCGGTTGTGAAACTGAATTGAACTGAACAGTCACTACAGCAGGTAAGGAACCCAAGAGATCGACAACCCTGTGACAGCCTGAGTGTCACCAACATCTTGAAAGCACCGCTGACGGAGCATAAATCGGTGTTACGTAGTTACGTCACTACGTAACTGTCACTACGTAGTTACGTAGTGACAGGTCCATTAGCATCTAGACGTTTACGCTACTTTGGAGGGTATAGAGGAGTATGAGCAGATCTCCCACGACACTTCGGTAACTCTGGGGAACTAAGTTCAGCCACTGTGGCCTGTCTCCACAACCAATACGCTCCATCAAACGTGTAGCGACTTTCCGTCCCATTCACCTCTCCCCGATCACAGGGATTGACCCCTTACTCTGGATGTGGCCACACATGTGTAGCTTAGTGGTCGGGAAGCTGCTGGAGTTCATTATCTCATCTCTTCAGACGTGTACCGGCTTATGTGCGAGCGCGATCCATTCGGGTTGCTGCTTTAAGCGTGTTTGAGTTTATGACCTCGAAGTCCGTTTCACATTCTGATATCTGCAGTGAAGTCCCAGTCCCTTCTCATTGACAGCGTACAAATAAGTACATTTTTCTACTTGAAGGCGATTACTCATAAGGTTGTTAAAAACTTTCACTCTTCGTCCAAGGGATATCAGTTCCAAGAAAATGCACTGCGATCTCTCAAATATTATACCAACTAGAACATGAAGCCCCCTTACTGAAGCCACATGCAGTTGAAGAATACCGCAAATGAGAGCCCACCTGAGTCTTCCTTAAAAAATCAACTCTGCAAATGAATATATTCCACGGATTTCGTACATTTGTTTACGTTTGTTGACATTTGCCAAACTTGATCATTCCACCGGGCGGTCCATGTCACCTTGTAAAGGATATAGAGCGTCGTCATTCCATATTTTCCGCCAGATCGTCTTCGCCAGATAGGCTGCTTTCAGCTGAACCAAGCATATGTGACCAAAGACGTAATGCTTGCGGAATCGGACGTTTCATCTCCCGAACACCTGGACAGGTACCTAATAAGAAATTGTGCTTGATCTTCGAACTCGGTTGCTGCATAAACAAGACAACCCGGATGATCCTCATCGATTTTTGGATACTAAATCTCACAGTAAGCAGTAGGAGTCGCAGTTCAGCGTCGTCGGTGTTTCTGGGGCAGCCCATCCTGGGCTGCAGGATGGGCATAATTAGACTTCCGTACGCACGGAACGCTTGAATAGTACCGATGATCCCCGGACCTACCGACGACCGACAGGATGTTCCTTATAAATAGGCAACTGTATTTCTTGTATTACTCGTTGATGGCTGCCGGAAGAGAGCTCCGGTTGTCACAGGCTTTTCGTGGAAGAAACTGCAGGAGTAAATGTTTTGATCATTGCGATTGCAAATGTTATTGTTGCTGAGTGTTCCAGTGTCGTTCATCTCCTTTGTCGTGTGTTGAGCGCTGCGAGCAAGTCACTGATGATAAACCTTTAAAAGGTCGACTCAACAACAATGTCTGCTCCGGTAAGTGACTCAGGTAAGAAAATAATGGGTAGAACATATGATTCGAGCGGGTTGAGAACGACACCATGCTGAGTTAGCTCGAGATATGTAACCGTACATCGCCTGTTAAGGTTAGGATTTGAAATTTTGCGAGTGCGCGGTCCTTAAAGTTCGGCTCAAGCGTACTGGTAACATTCCCTGAACTGCCGGAGCACACATCTTAATCCGTACATTGTGTCAGAATACGACTGTATACGCGAAATACACTCATTTACAAACGAATTTGGTTTTGCGAGAGACTCACCTGGAAGCCAGCTGAATCTCTCGTTTATGATGTTTTTAAGCAATTGAATGTGCTGCACCAGGCCGGCTCATGTTTCAGTTGCTACGATATTCGGGATGTCGCGATACATGTATAGACGTAATACACTACTAAGGTTACTGTCGAAGAATTTCCAACAACCTTATGAGTAATGTATTACGTCTATACGAATGTATACGGTTACAATGTCTAGCTGTAAAAAATCGTTTAGTTGTAGCAACCTTTCGGTGCCTAACTGCCATGTCACCTGAAGGAAGCATGAGGGCCGTGATACTACCAGGTTCCAAAATGACCGAAAGTCTGTGGTTAACCCAGGCCAGCTATAGCTAACGGATATGTGGTTTATTTGTATTGAAAGTTGGTTCGCATGTGGGGAGCACCATGTGGCCAAACGGCTTCGGTTGTTTCGGAAGTTAGTATTCTACAGAAAGTCTGTAGCCAGGAAATAACTGCAACAGGCGTTCGCCGTTGTTCGTGCGTCTCGATTCCACTCCTAGAAGGCCACCCAAATGAGCCTCAATAGCATTAAGTCTACCTACGTGCGCATTCGTACCTACGGCAACAAGGTATTCAAAGGTCGTAAAAGCTATCTTGGAGTGTATCAAAGCTACAGTCTGTTGGGGTGTAAACAAATACGCAGAACTGGCAGCGATTATCGGTGCGTTTGCGGTTTACTCTCACAAACATTCCCAAACGAATCTCGAAGCGTTCAGCTGTAGCACCCTTTCGGTGCCTAGTTGCCATGCCGCCCGAAGGATGCACGAGGGCTGGGATACTGCCAGGTTGCCCAAGCCTAGACAGGGTAACTCGAGAGGCAGAGGTCGGGTTCGAACCACAGACCTTCCGGTCAGTAAATTCGTGCTCTAACAACAGCCATCTCGCCCCCTTCTCATCAGTTAGTCTGTTGGATAATTAGTGCGATGCATAAACGGGAATCAATGTGATACATCACGTATGACACCAACGTATATCGCCGCGCCTGGTACCCACATTGGCTTTCTTCCAATTCCATACCAGGCGACTAATGCTCATCTTGGATACCCAAATCACTCAAGCACCGTTTTGCCATTCAGCCTGCTTACATAAGGTTGGCGCGTTGATTCCACCGCATTTATGTCCGTAAAACCATAAACAGCACACAACGAACTATGTTAGATCATCTACTTGGCTCGAGATGGCCCAGTGGTTAAATCGCGAATTTACTGACCGAATGGTCCGTTGTTTGAACCCAACCTGTGCATCTCCACTGCTCCTATCTAGGCTTAGACAACCTGGCAGTATCTCAATCCTCGTGCTTCCTTCAGGTGGCATGGCAGCTAGGCACCTGAATGGTGTTACAGCTGAACAATTATTATTATTATCATTATTATTTGCTATTGTTTGGCAGAATAAAGCGGAAGGTGCAGCCCTAGCTGAAGAGTCTAGGGCACTTTCCCTGGAGAGTAGCAGGCAGGAAAAATGGCGTCAGCATCGAATGGAAGGTCGGTTATTGAACTTGAAATCTGGGTTGCGATAATAAGAACCACAGAGAAAATGTCGCACGTAGCATGACAAATGACACTGAGTTGTTGAACCGTTCATTTGGAATCTGTTGGCGAGAGATGGATCTTCGAGTAGTTGTGTTTATGTTTGCGTTCAATGGTGCGCATGCATTCAATGCACAAATTCCCCTCCCAACCTTTCCAGTAAAAAGTCCACTGACACTCCACATGCCAGTTTATCAGCCTCCAACACGTAGCTATTCAACTATGGAATCTATAACAACTTCATAACATAATAATAATGGTTGTGTTTTTCATGTTTGTGTGAAAAAAACCGGTTGTCCGACTCAGTGACGATTTGTACCTGGGTTGCTAAACGAGGGCGTTCCCCCTCTAGCCGTGGGTGGCCGGAATCACCCACTGCCCGTGGTTTTTGCCTACTTTTGCTGCATGTTCCTCATCCTTATGAGGGGTGTCGGGCCGTGAGGCCTCATGTGCTCCACTACGCTAAGACTAATCTGAACCGAAAAACTAGTGGTTGAGATGGATACCGTTGTTCCAGTTACCGTCTGCGAAGATCCAGTTGGAGTTATCTTGGGATTTTTAGAATAATTGGTGCTGTTTATAACTGGAACTGTGTGCGACACGGCAACGGAATGAATTGGGTGCGCCAAAAACGCGCGGATGCCACGAGGTCGGACTAGAGACTGGCTCGGAGGAACGAACGTTCACTGTGAATCAATGCGAATTACGTGGATTTACAAAAATAACTGGATGCAGTAAAACAGTAGAGCAGTGGGCTCAGGGTATAAACTGTGTACCGTCCAGATAACCCATTTTGCAGGAACTGTGTCACCATTGATTGAATCATTCGTGGTTTATCGTCTTGGGATCGTACGTCACTCATTGTTTATCCAATTATGATTGGGAATGGTCCGTGGATGGGCGGCAGTCATGATGCGTTAAACACACGAACAAAACTGCAAGTATGTGAATTACTTTGACAAACGGAAATGTCGTGTTTTAACCAAATGCACCGCATAGCTTTTCCTTTCGTTAGAGAAATTGATTTTATCGTTAGCGTGGATGTGATACTAGTGCGAGTCTCTAATCCGCCTGAAGGCCTAATAAACTCAGGATCCTGGGAGTAATTAGATTGTAGTCGAAGCTTTTGATATCTACCCGTTACTCTTATCTTGATGCAGTAGTTTTTTTGCGTGACTGTAACTACTGTTGGCTGGCAGCGTGCTCCATTGCAGGTTTCTATCTGTATTGGTCACTCATTAACGGTATTATCAGCAGCACGTCTGCGGTCTCCTGAATGTTTACTTCATTACCTTTCGGTTGCGCCTTTTGTTTCACCTGATGACTGTGAAGCTTGTTCTACCCAAAGTTGAGTACTGAATGCCAGTCATTCGGGCCAGGCTTTATTTGAGTTGCTTCATGTTCGTTCGTATGTTTTTTCCAGCGTTCATCGAAGGTCAAGAGCGTCAAAAGTATGGGAACTTGCGCCTAACTTACAAGGCGGGTCACCGACCAACCATCAATCTACTGACAGCGGCCGATGAACTTGAGGAGTCACATGTAATCGAGACTTGGGACAGTGATACTATTTTTGAGTTCTTAGACCAGCGTCTTGAGTTGTAAGCACCACCTCAGTGGCTTGACTGTGACTGCCTATGCCCATGATGACGTGTAGACCAAAGTTCGTTTATCGAATCGTCTTTCGTCTGATGCTCTGCGCAGGCATGTATGATTCACGTGTCTCATGACCGGTTCCTTTTCTAGCTGTTGTACACATACATTTTCATATTTTTAATCACCGAAACGCTTTGTTGTGACGTGTTCTTGGAATCCTGCAGGGATATTCTGTTTCTTCGTTGTTTTTGGGTCAGTACTCTTTCTGCTGGGGATCGTTAAAAGCTAGTATTTCCCGTCCTCTGCCATTACATTTAATGTCAATACATTATTAAGTTTTTTGTTGAGTTGTGTTTTGGCTTTCAAAATCAAACACCTTCATAATGTTTGGTTCACGACAGGGGACTGCGCGATCACTGCCAATCACGGACAGAAATATAAGTGGAATCGCGCAAACAAGCGAATTTCCGTAATGTTTTTTTTTGGTTCACGCGATCTAAATGTGGTATGTAGGGTAAACCTACTGGTTTTCGCAACAGATCAGCACCCATTCCATTCGAAGAAGCTTCCAAGGTGGTAATTGCTCTGGTCCAAATGTTCTGCGGTATAACATACCAATGCGCTTTCAGCCCAGATGACGCTCTTGTACTACTTAACTGTGATTTGAGATTCGTAATAACATGCCAAATTGATGCGTCTCAGAGCCAAACTGTCATCACTTACATTGCCCGCACAAAATTCCTCTCCACTGATTCCTCGAGTAAACACACAGACTGAATTGATGACCATTAATTGCTCTGGTCCATGGACTCTAACAATGCCTTTCGTAAGATTTGTTTACCAACCGCACGTTCAGCAAAACCTTCGTAACATTCGTAACTCATTCCTCCATCTTGATGGTTGAACCTTCGCTTAATAGCCCCCCCCTCCCCCCGCTTCCCATGTACGATTTTCTCGCATTCGGTGCCTTGCTGGTAGTGCCATAAACCGACAGATAATCGGCTGGAGAAAAGCACCTGACCACGCAGTTCCATTCAACATGAGTGACCGGATGTGGAAGATCCATGTTACTATGTCACAGTCCGTCGATGAAACAACATCCTGTGTTGAAAGTGCAGAAAATCCATCCGTGAACGCACATACTTTTAGTTTACTGTGAGCGATCAACAGCGTCAGATTTCACGTGCTTTTTCAACTTCATATAGTGGCTAAATAGCCATTCGTGTACTCCCCGGATAGTCCCATCACTGGAGTGGAAGGAAACTGCGCATCCAGATTAATTTCGGGCGTGCTGTCAAATGCAGGCACACGCATTGAATTGTGTAGTCCCGATAGACAGCATATGTTGGTCTTTATAGCACCATTTACAATCCGTTTGGTGTCACTCTTGATTGCACCCAGACGAGCAAAATCTTATGACCTCACAGGAGCTCTGGTCGAGTACATGTGGACAAACGTGCAAGCATCTGACAACCGCATCTTTCTTACTGGACAGTTAGTTGACGTTGGTTACCCAAGATTGCTAACGTTGATCTTACCCGGGTTACGGATGGTAGAAGTTAGTCACCAATCGTCCACAGTCGACGAGATGCGGCTTCGTTTGTTTGACAGGCGCTGGACAGAAAAAAGGAATGCTAAATCTGGGAAAAGTAAAGCTGAAAAGCCGCAGTCGTCAAGAATGCTGGACGAACTTAACGGATCCATTTTCTTAGCATTACTTTTCTACCACAGTATTAACTTTTCGGCTCAAATTTTATACCGCTGGAATATATATCGAAAGTGTAAACGTAAAAATAATTTCTTGACTGCGTAACTTCAGTTTGGACGGTTTGGGCCGTGGTTTACCTGTCTTAGGTGACGTAAAAAATGAGATCCGACTATTTAGATTTTGTCACGCTGGCTGAACTAATTAAATCGTATGAAATTATGCACACCATCGGCAGTTTGCTGCAGTGTAGTTACCTACAGTTCGGATGAATGGTCCTATATCCGCCTAGTATGTTACAATCAAGGCTAGAAATCGAGCTTCGTTTTTCATGAATCACCAGCAAATGGCAACCGACAGTCCAGGTCGGTGGCGTATTCTCATTTGCTAGGTAATTAACTGATATTGACACCATAACTCCCTGTGGGAGGCCAACACCGTATCCGGTCCCATATCTGCAAGCGATGTATGTAAACCGTGTCCCTGAATGATAGTCACCTTGGTCAGTAGCCAGTGCTCAATTTGTGCTCTAAAATAAGGTCATAAACCAGCCGTTGGACACTAGTGGCCTTCTGGACTTGATTTAGTCCACCATTTTTCGAAACCGCGGACATTTATTTCAATCTAATTTCGTCCCCAACTAGCAGCCAGGTGGGAGCGTGCAAAATCTATAGAGATAATAATATAACTAATCGTTCAGCTGCAGCCCCTTTTCGGTGCCTAGCTGCCATGCCACCCGAAAGAAGCATGAGGGCTGGGATACTGCCAGGTTGCCCAAGCCTAGACAGGGGAAGCTGACAGGCTGAGGTCGGGAAACACGGACCTTCCGGTCAGTAAATTCGCGCTCTACCCACAGCCATCTCGCCCCTATAGAGGATTTCAACTCGCAGGCAGCTGAAGGATTATCCAACGTTCGGTACGGTTTAGACGCTTTGTCATCCGGAATTTCAGTGACCACCGAGTCTAGGTGTCCAGGGAGAACGGAAGTTTAGTGTTATTGATAGAATAGTTTGTTTTTATTCCTGAACTTGTCGCAACCAGACAGGTTCTCCTCAAAGTAGCTACCCGAATGCCTCCGGAACATGAATTACCATCGATATGTACGGAGTAATGGGATCACAGCCTGCATGGGCTCACACTACTCATCCGTACCATTTTCACTACGAGTACCTTTTGACAACTGTCTCTTATTGTCCTTGGGTCGATTACAAAGAATAGAACGTATACATCAAAAGTGGAGATGAGGGCGCCACTGATTGGGTTCACAGGGACTAAGACCAGACGCCGGGGCTATTTAGAATACGTTCACCAGTTGAGAAATGCAAGCTTGCTGCAGCTTCTTGCCCTGTTAAGAAGCGTCTCTAACCATGAATAAGAACTTTCATCTGAAGAGAGTTTTCGTAGCTCAGGTTCCAACCTCAACGCCTTTCCAGTCAAAGCGCCGTTGACGTCACCTTGACTGCTGATGAAACGTTTGCAACCAAAGTGCCCAGCTGAGTGAACAAACCAGCGGCCAGTTTTTACCTGCTTCCAAATCGGATGGGCGACATTTGCAATTACGACTCTCATAAATTATCCCCCGGCTACTTCTCGTCGCTTTTCAGTAAGACTGAGGCTTCTCATAAAATGTCGGGTACAGTAGCCGCTCTGAACTTTCGGAGGGCGTGACCTTGCCATAGTGCATAGCAGTTTTCAGTAGATCACTCGCTTAGCGTCTATTTGGCTTGTTTTCCATTTACACATCTGAACTATGCGCCCGATCCGTTAGCTTGATAGAGGCGATCTGAGTGGAGTAAAAAAAAGAAGTCTAGCGGAATGTACGCACCTCTTTGGGACCGTTGTGAAGGCCTGATTGCACACAAACTTTTTCTGTGACAACCTGATGCGTCCCCGGCGCTCATTCTGTATGCTATCTCATCCGCAGAATGAAAACGGAAGCACATTTACTCTTTTGAGTATGCCTGCCTCATAAACACTGAATCGGTGCCTTTCTAGTGGGAACTACATTGGTGTGCACCAACGTTCATAGTTTAATTGAATGCCGTGACAAGATAGCCGTAGGACTCGTGCAAAACGATCACATAAACCACATAGTTAGATTGGTAGACAAATCTCTTATTCGTTGATCTGTAACTCTTATATAGCTAATCTTGCGTCTCATTTCATTTCACCAGTTCCACTCTGGAAGTAGGTCGAACTGATGCTGGTGTTGACCACATACAAAGTAATTGAAAGTTTAGTCAGCTAGGATTGAGCTCATGGGTGACCGAATGTCCGTCATCAAGTAGTCGGTACACGTCCAGTATACACGTGATTGGTCCCACAGTCACCAGTGCCACTCTTCTCAAGTGTACGTAGGCGGGGACTTTGATCCGAGTATGGAAAATCCACGGTAGGCGATCGTGCGTGTGACGTGTGTATTGAGTCGAATTCTGATGCAAGAGGTCTACGGATCTGTGTGCGAGTCGATAAATTCGATTTATCGAAAGTCATAGGGTATCTGAATGGACATGCAAAACTGGCCGATAGGTTTACTGGTGTCCAGAATGTGACCTGGCAATCATTATGGCTCGGTAGCGACTCGGCAAGTTGAACAGCGGCAGGTGTTTCCGTCAACTTCATGCGTTCTGGCTGAATCAGGTAACTGAATCACTGAACGCCGAATATTGTCTGCACCACGCTGAGTGGGGATGCAACACAGGCGACTGCCCGGCCAGTTCAGGTTTGTTTGTGACAACCGGACACTCGAGAAGATTGAGGAGTAGATTGCAAATGATGGTAGTGAGAAGAGATTTGGTAATCTTTAACTGAGATTTCGTCCTGTCATTGAGGTCGGTGTGTGCTGAAAGGCCGAGAAGCTCTGTACAACTGTTTCGTACTTATTGGGAGACATCAGCAGTGCGCATCTCACTAGGCTCCAGGGAGTTTCCAATCCACAACCTCCTACCTAGTCGTTTGAACAGCTCAGCCACGTGCAGCTGATCAGCAATGTGACTAGCTCGCACTTAGGCTATAGTGTCACTCATCCTTGAATCGCGGAAATCAACTCACATGCTGTGGTTTCTGGAATATACACATAAAAGCCAAACTCATGGATCGATGGAATCATCTGCGTTCCAAACTCACCGAAAGGAATATTGAAAGGAAATAAATTTTAAAAAGTAATGGGGTGGTTTATTGGCTGTCTGTGATAACCCCTAGTCCTAGCCGACTAGGAAAGTAAGGTGTTCCGTTTCCATTGTAATTAACGCGTACGCTACCGTTAAGCCATCACTTGTCTAGGAAAAAAATAGTTGCCTGTATCGTTTTTGGTCCTAATGTCTACAGCGTCAACCACTGCTTTGTACCCGTACGCTAGAGATCAGTAGAAAATATTGACAACCACCTCTAAAAACACTCGTTCGTTGTCCCACTTGACGGCAAAGTGACGGCGAAGGGTGGTTTGATTAGCGGTAGAAAGCGAAGACTGCTTAGTTTACGGAACAAGTCAGCCTGTTAGGTGACACCAGTGCGCTTGTTTTTAACCCAGTTGTGATTTTGTCCAAAAGAATAAAGTGGTTTGTTGCTGTCTACCAACCCAACCGATGCGATGCTGGTGAAACTGAGGTGAATCCACGTGCACGGCATCTGGGTATACTCATGTTAAACAAGAAGACAAACACGGCATGTTAGCAGAGGTCATCCAAAAACCAACAAATTTACTGTGGAATCAAGAATATTAACCATTATTTTTCTGATTCGCTGATATGCAATGCGCCCTGGGTCGACCGTGTGAATTGTCCATACCCGGATCAAAAGTCCCCACCTACATACACTTGAGAAGACAGGTACTGGTGCTTGACAAACCAATCACGCATATGCTGGACTACCTGATGACGGACATTCGGTTACCAATGAGCTCGATCCTAGCTGACGAAACTTTCAGTTAATCTGTATGTGGTCAACAGTAACATCAGTTTAACTTCATTCAAATACGGACCGTTACGAAGAAACCTGACCTTACCGTATTGTGACGGTTTGTTTGCTTCCGTGACCCATTGAGCCATACTGGGTAGTGTCCGTGTGACACTCACAGTCTGTCATACAAGGCTGGTCACTTGTTAGAGGTCTGAGCAACTCAGTCTCCCGACCCTCCAGTTTGGGGGTTGGACCATGTGTGGCAACCCGTTCCATAAAAATGGTGACGCACTTACATTTCTCGCCAAACACCACTACCTTCCGCTCAGGCTTTTGGGCCCAATGCTTTGGTTGAACACCCTAATCGTCTTCCTGTTTAGATGCGAGCGACTTGACAGTATCCCAGCTCTGGCGCAACCATGATACTTACAACTAACAATACAACCAGAACGGATTTCTGGACAAAGTCACCTTTCGATTGATCAACCTCAAATGTTCTTGAGCTTGTTACAGTGATCAGAGATTAGATTGAGATTATGCGACCCCCTTTGTCCCACGTAAAGATATTTCTTGGTGTCCACAGCGTTTTAAGCAGCCAGTATGGTTTTACCGAACTAGACAATTTCATGGTGGTACAGGATTGTGACGGTGTAAATAAAACGTAAAACAGATTAGGATAGCCAGAATTGTGAAACACGGATCTCCGCAGATCAACTTGGTTGGAGCTTGAAGTATGTTAGGTTTCCTCATAAGATTCCGGGATTCACCCCATCAACCATAAAACCTATCGGTGACTGATATGAGCCACCATATCTTCCTGGTATTGGGTTGCATCCGAGGACAAAATGCACTTCTGGTTCCAGAACTGGCGAAATTATTCTCCAGAGGTGAAAATCGTAACGTTCGTTCGTTCCGTTCAGCTTCAGCACCCTTTCGGTGCCTAACTGCCAAAGCCTAGACAGGGGAAGTCAAGATGCATATGTCGGATTCGAATCACAGACCTTCCACTGAGCCATCGTAACGTCCTCGCGCTTCGCCGTTGGTCTCGATATACAACCCGGCTGTCACAAACCTGTCTTCTACATTATCCGGTCTCTTCTCATGATTTTATGGATGTGACTCGTTCAGTATATCATTAGTTTGAAAAAAAGTGTTTTCGACTGAGTAACAGTTGTGATGCCTAGTAAAGCCACACAAATGATACGTTAAGATAAACCAACACACAATAGCTCATGGTTCATTCATTGCCAAATATTTCTAATTCTGTTGTTATTAGGGTACACTTCTACTACAGAGTTCTCTCAGTTTTTCGTTGCTATTTATATCTAGTTAGCTAGTATGAAATTTTCCCTTTCGACTCATCCGATAGATAAGCATGCAAACGCATCCAGCTGATGCACCAATATGACCCAGCTCCATATCTCAAGGTTGTTGAATTGTCGAACGTATACCGCCCTTGAAGCAACTAATTTTATCACAATCCAGAGCAACCGGGCCTTTTGTTAACCAGGTGCGTAAGATTCAGCAGGTGTTTCATATTTCGCGCCTCCCTCAAGAGGCGAGAAAATTTGGTGTGTCCTGAAGGTTTACCTTGTTAAGGCAGCACTGGGGTCACAGACGAAATCAGTCGAAACAAGACTTTATCATGTAATAAAATGTTCGGGAATCAAAATGAGGGAATATATTTTCGGATCCCCTGATGCTGATGGCATGTCTATTCCACATCTCATTAAATTCATACTTCTTACGGCCGCTACTGATGACGATGTCCTTCCGACGATATCCTGTCTCTTGTCATCCCTCTTTTCAGACATCCGCATTAGAGACTCCTGATGCGATGTTTGAGTGTGCTTGTTGTGTTGACGCTAAACACCGAAATGAGGCAGCACAGAGTCGCACACACTCCCATAAACCGGCTGGTTAGTAAAGTGGAGTGCCCGTTTGGTGAACTCGACACATAATAACTGTTGACAGGTTTGATTGGGTCCAACTTACCTGCTTGATAATCTCCCATCAAGTTACCTACCGCTCGTGCGCCCATTGATTTCCACCATGACCATCGTATCCGCCATTGTCTTTTCCACCCTGGCTGTTCCGCTCAATACTGGTATGCCAGCATGTGTGCTTCTATATCATTCCGACTGTTTACCTATCCGCGATCGCGCTCCCTCTGCACTGATCTATTGTGCCTTGACGTCCGCGTGGTCACAGCGCCAATTATAATCACGAGATTGATCTCGGAAGGGACGTTCACAACTCACCATTCCGGTCGCTGCTGTATGGTGGGCGGGATTTTCGCTGTCGTGCCGGTCAATGGCAGACTTGTGCGTTTGTTGACGTAACGAACGTGGACAGGATTTGTATACTGTTGCTTCCCTGTATTTAAATAATACCGTAGGCTTTTGAATCTAGTACTTTTTTTCATTTTCGACACCGTCAAACCTATGCGTCACATAACGTTCTGTGTGTGGAACTCAACAGGTTGTGGGTGTTTGCAGTGCAGCCGAGCAGACGTTCCCTCTGCTTCCAGTCTATTATTCAGCTACTTAATGCAGTTTAGTAGCGTCAAATTTCCAAGCCAAAGCCCACGTGCAAACACTAGAAAAGACAAACAGGTACAGCTTGCGTTGTTCACAAGCATGCCTAAATGAAATGTAATGGACAGACATTCTAGTTTCGTAGCTGACCTTGAGATATGTAGTCGCGATGTCTTCTCAAGAATTGCATGAATACAAACGGCAAAATACATTAAGACGATTGGACAGTTTATTTGATACTGGATTTGCCTTCCAACGTACAAACTGTCTACATGTGCAAAGTTAAATGAGTGCCCCCTTAAGTGGATGTTCTTCGTTCGTGCGATGAATCCAGCACATACCACCAGCTAGATTGAACTGTTTCATGTGTCTCATCAGCTGTTCACATATATGCAGAATCAAGTCTAGAGCAGCATTACGAACAAATAATTTGACAAACACATAGAGACTAGTACAACGAGTAAAGGCCATCAGATTCAGGATATTGTTGGGCAGAAATACTAAGGCTGTGGACATGACTAAAGTCTGGCCTTACCGATGTAAGGTAATGTTGGCCAGTTGTTTGCACAAAATGGCCACCGTATCAGCAAAAAAAGAGTTGGTGTTCTGACGATTTTTATTTTGAGTGAGTATTGGTTCTTTGTACTCGTTACAATCCAGCAAGGGACGAACGAGCACGCTGACGCAAACGTTAGACTGCTAAGTGTGAACTTCTTTGGGGCGTGCTCAGATATCCCTGCCTCTCACTTCCTCAGACGTACTTGATATCGCAAGAGCATCGGAAAAGGTATACACGGAAGGAGGTAACCACGTAGTCGGATTCCTCTAGGTTGGTCTCTACCTGCATTCGTTATGTCTAACAAAACACCGACTGTGTTTGCCTGTCAAATTACCTGTCCGTTATTTTGCCCTAACCGTGATTCTGTATGTCAGTAAACAGCAGATGAGAAATGCGAAATAGATTAATCCAATTTATCGTAGTATGATGTTTTGTGTTGTCTTCATGAATTTATAAAGGGAACTGCATGAGACTCACTTCTGTTGGTGAAATTAAAGCGGCGTGGCCTGTTATAAGCCACTGGTAAGCTAGCGGTAGTTACCTGCTGTACAAGACAAGGGGACAACATAATTGCGAAAGGCAGATACTTTCTGCGGGAGCCCAAATGTCCATAGGAAGACGGTTAGGGGTAACGTATATCACCGGGACTGTTTCACTGTAACTTTTGCTGGCCCAACATCCACAAGGATCTCACCCAAAACAAGACCCACCACCTCGTAATACATATCTTCACTCTGTAGGGACGAAATGTCAGCTGGAAATTCGGAGTGTGGAGTGACAGCAGGCTCGCCATAAGAGTTATTGACCTGGTGAGTCTCGTAGAGTGTCTAGCCACGCTCCATTGGCATCAAATCAGCCGAGCTACGAAGGCGTAAAGAACCCAATGCCATCCTAATATTAACCGTTCTAAATTCACCCCCTCATATCATCACTTGTCTTCGGGGTACGATTTTAATTCATAATTTGCATATGAAACCAGGCGGGTTACCCGTATTTTACCCATTGAATTTTATCCGACTTAAGGCTATCAACTTGTCGTGGTGGTCGGTGAAATTGGCTAGAACTCAGTCCCTTAAGGTTCAACCATGCCGGGAGGGCCAACAGAGAGCAGCGCGACGGAGAAAAGCAAGTCCTCCTACTATGAGGTGCTCTAGAGGTAACGTCGTACTGTCCTATGCGATAGGAGTGTGAAAGCAGTAAGGCGTTTCCCACAGGCGACCAGCATGTCCATATTTATGGAAGCAGCAATGCTGCCTTCCCCCGAAGAAGAACGGATAGGAAAAGTTTGGCCCTAAAAACCGCACACTCCGACCGCCCAACGGTTGGCCGTCGCAGCCCGTGCACTACTAAAGTTAAAGGGTTTCATGCTACTCAGACCTTACCCGCTGTGTGCAGCCCCAGCAAGAGTCAGTCAGTCAGTCATGTCTTAGTCCCTGTAGTATGGAGATAGTCCAGCCTCATGCAGCCAATTAGGTCAGGCTGTGGAATCATTGGCTCTGAGAAGGGTCCCTCAATAAATCTCCAACAACCGCAGCCTCGCGGTTCAGAATATCGAGTCAGAGGCTAAGGGCAGGGCCTTGGAACAAAACCTTACATCCTCCCATTACCTTGTGAGTAGACAATTGAATCAAAGGCTCAAGGTGGAGTACTTTAACTTAACCCGGGTAACAAGTAGGTATCGTTCACCCTTGTAACTCTTCGCTCACCGGCCTTGCCCTACACCCCCTCCCCACCCACCAAATGATGCACTGCGATCAACGCATCTGTCGATGTATGTTGTGTCTCCCAAACACGCACACAAGACGCCAGTTCGGTCACGCACCTTAAACCGCCTAGGATGAGCTCAAATGTTCCCCGTTTTACTCTTCTCTTCTCCAGTGATCCTGACGCAATTGCTCGTGGTAGCTACGATGTGGGGTTAAGATCAATGCAGGTCGATGTGGCAAACTGTTTATTTGTCATATAAGCATAAGCCCCGATAGACTGCACTTCGGAAACAGGGGATGGATTCTGGCGTGGTTTGTCGCGACGGCTTCGGTCAGCAAGAACGGATATAGTAATTCTAGTGGGTGATATGAACCTCCAAGTATAACGACTAAGCCCTCAAGAAGGAAAAGTTAGGTGGTAGATTTGGAGTCACATCGAGTTACTTGGAGGCCACCAACCGCAAACCAGTCATGGACTCATTTGAGCCATGTGATTATCAGTTACCCATGGAGAGTATCAATCAATGATTGCCGTTCCTTCTGGGGTACGCAACTTGAGGGGCCGGGCTCTCACTTCGCTCTCCATCAGCATTACGCGCGCCGAACCACAGAAACTCCATTCATCAACTTCGACAATTTTTGCAAGCTCAAGAGTACCGAGTTGACCTGGCTTGAAAGCAACTGGAAACGCAGTCACACGGACCACGAAGATTGGTTGAAGGTTGGATGGAAGCGGGCTAAAGAAGCTATACTCTCAGCTTTCGTAACTGTTTATCCAAGCCATCCGAATCGACTTAGTGAACACCGGATACCGTCGAGATAACCAGATCTCATTGCTGTCGAAAAAGCCATATCAGCAACTCGTGACTACGAAGGCGCACGCAGACCCCTCAAAAGCCCAATAATCAAGAACCTGAAGAATGACAAAGAACGCTGTTGGATTGCAAAGGCTTTCGCTGCAGGCAATAGCCGCGCCATGTTTCATGTGATTCGATTACCTGGCGAAGAAGAGACAGGTGTCAGCGAAGCAGTGCCCGGAAAAGGCGGAACCTCATTCCATCCCAAAATCGTCCTCTTGGGAAGCGGGTTGAATACTTCCATGAATAGTTTGGCTGGTTTCCCTCAGCGTAACCAGTGGAAGAACCCGAAGGATCTAAATGGAAATCGATACCAACCAACCGGCAATAACATAAATCTAGCGTGAGACATCATTCCTCCGACGCGACAAGGTACCCGGCCCGGATAGTATGCACCTTACACTCTTCGAGAAAGGTGAAGCCCTGTTGTAAATTTTGACGACGATACTATGGAAGGATTGGAACGGAAACAGAACACCAGTGGAATAGAGCACCTCAACCGTGACCCAGTCTGCAAAAACGCCACAGGGCCGTGATGCAAACACGATCGTGGCATCAGCCAGGTATCCCCCGTAATCAAGGTACCCTGTGGCGTTATTGTGCGCGGCTTGATCGATTATGGGGAGATAAACTTGTGAGAACCAAGTTGGGTTTCGTCCTGGTCGAGGATAAATTGACACGAGTTCTTGAACTGCACCAATATTACAAAACCCCGCGTTGGTGGTCTATGTTGATTTGAATGCTGCTTTGAACCCTGGGGATCGTCAGAAACCTTGGCGCCGTTTGACGATCAAAGGTGTCCCCCCTAAATTTAGATCACCTATGAGGGTACTGTGGGTGCAATCTTTCGGCTCAGTTCATCAGGTCCAGTGGTGTAAGACAAGACTGGCCTCTCTCACCATTCCCTTCAACTTTGTTATGGATGTGCTGCTTGAAATTTCTCTGCTTGTCTCTGAAACCTCGGAGATCGAAATGCTTGCGGGGCGCACGCTTACAGATAATGAGTATGCGGACGATATTGCTCTCCAAGGTTCAGATCCTCCACTTGGAATAACCTAAATAATTCTGCCGCACGGTTTGGCACGAGCGTCACACCTGCAAAGTCTAAAGTGCTGATGCAAGGCTGGGTAGGATCAAACCCAAACCTCATGCTTGCAGACCAGCCAGTCAACGTGTTGGGTTAGGTCGTTTCCTTGTGCAGCTGCATAAGTTCCGATGGACTGGCTAGAGACGAAATTATTTCCCGAATCGGGAAGCCCAGGACAGCAGTTGCCACTCTTTGACGCCGATGTGACGTCAGTTTGTTTATCAACGGCAAAATATACACTCTGGCGGTGCGATCCATACTGTTTTGCGGATCATAAACGTGGCCTTCACTCGCAGAGGACATATAAAAGGTGTCAGTGTTTGACCATCGGTGTCTCCAAAGCATTGGTCGGGTCTGGTGGGAAAATCATCATCATTATCAGCAATGCAGTTGTATGCCAGATGGTTTTTGGAAAAAAGAACTCTCCCACGATGGATAAGTTGCTCACGCTTCATGGGTTACGTTTGTTAAGACATATACGTCGCATGTTAGAAAACCACCTACCTCTTTTAGCCCAGCCTGGTGCTGAGATGAAGCAACCGAGAGGTGGTCTAGCAAATGAACTGGAAACTAATTATGAAAGTACCAACCAGTAAACTCAGTCGTGTCGACAAAAGCCGCCTCTCCGCATAGGAACCTCTGGAGTCAACTCGCCAATGGTTAATGACGCTGACACACATGGCTCAATAACGCAGTCAGTGACGCTTAAGCATCAATGCTGTTGCATTCAATACGTAGCTGTTCAGTTTCTCAAACTCCATCGCCTCCAATGCTTGGTTATATCTCTCACGCTGTCCCATTTTCCGGTGACTGAAATTTTAGCAGCTGGAACCAACGTACCATTGGTACATGGTTTATAACTGAAAAACCGGACCGAACTGAATCCAGTGAACTGTCCATTTGCTGTCATCCATATACATGTTACAGCATTTTGTAGACGTCCGTTCTCTTTACATAAGCAGACATAGTCATTCCGTACGTCCAATGAGAGGTACTTAGTAATGGTGGTCGTGCGTTGTATCAAAGTGGCATTTTGATAGTATCTTAGAGTGGCCATCACATCATCGGCTTTAACACAAGGAGAACGATCAGATGCTGATGTTATACGCAAGTCATGGCGAGCAGAGATAAACCAGTTCATTTAGCAATCACGTAGACACGCAAGGTCCTGATAGGCAATGGATGGCACTGGAAGAATATGCAATGTTGACGGGCTGGAGGAACTAAGTAACCACATATTTCAAAATGAAAGTGAATTCGCTCTGAAGATTATTGAACGTTTGGTGGGAAACACAACAAGCTGCTTCAGTAGAAGCCCTAAGTAACTTAAAAGCTTTATTCGCACTTGGATCGTTGCTGAATCAAAATGATAGCAAATATACGGGGTGAATAAAATGTGAGTTCTATGGATTTATTGGAATAAACCACACAAATACACACTGACTCTCCGTGGAGAGGGGGGGAATCGTCATGATAGAACGACTTCTATCAGACCTTTAGCGGACAGCGCCCGATAATAATGAGATTTTCCTAGTGGTATATCTTATAATCCGACTTTTCTGTGCATCACCAACATGGCCGGCCTAGAAGCACATGGCAACCTTAATGCTCAAATAGGTACATATATATGGTAACAGCCATATACGATCGGCTCCACACAACGACTGCTTAGTAAAAGAGCATCAGTAGTTGATTGTGCCGTGTCAGTGAAATGCACTAAATTCAGTTGACTGCTCAATCGATCTAACGGACTAGCTGAGGGAAACCGGTTGTCGCTTTAAATTTCGGTTACATTTGTCCATTACTGTCTTATAATTGTCCTCGGTTCTAGCGTTGTTAACCTCAGCATCGATCAGCCGTACTCCACAGTTTCCCGAAATCAGTAATTAAGTAAGACTCCGCTGTTCGTTGTACACGGCTGCTTCAGAAGACAAGCCTCGGAAGAAGGAAAAAAACAATAATCGTTATTATTTTGTACAACTGCAGAGTCGGAACACCGCTCAGCACCAGACCAACCGGCAAAAAACAGAAACCAGATCGAAAAAATACAGTGAGAATGTCGGCAAAAGCGGAGGCTTGTGAACTGACTGTAATGACAGCTAAGGGAAGGCCAAGGGTGGGAAGAGATAACTGGATTGTACGTATCAATAGAAAAATAGAAAAGTGTTAGTGCGCAAGTGTATAATCCTACCAAAGACAAACGTCGGGGAGGACCCACGCATTGGCTTACTGTGCTGATGAAATCAAAACAGCGTACAAAAGAAATACACCTGCGTGGTTGTTGACAGTTGTGTTAGTTTGACGAATGCAAGAATGAACATCAGTCGACTTTTTCAGTAGAAAACGCTGGAGGTAGGGACAGGGAGATCGACGGGGAACAAATGCTTCGTTTTAATCCAAACCAAGGATGCTGGCGAAATGGATGTTACATAGGTAAGCGCATCAATAAGTGAAAATTATGGGACTCGAAAGGTAGACTGCTGGTAAAAAAAACGATGAAATCCACTGGTAGAAAAGCAACAGCAATGGCAAGGAGGAATGAACCCAGAATGGAACAGTTGGGCAAGTCAAACTGAACTGCTGGAGAGATGATATTACAGAATTAAATTAAATAGCCTCATTTATTTGAGGACTGTGTGACACAGGGGCGGGGGCGCAATGGCGAGGTCAGTAACGAAATTCGAAATTGGCCAGAGTTGTTGGCACCGGACCAAACCCTACCTGAGTGACTTGATAGGGATATCACACGAGCTAATGTTGATCTGTGTCATAAAAAGAGCGGAAACCGGCTGTAGGTGGAGCTCAATTCTCCAAATTCTGGTCTAAGTATCCGCCAATTTTCTGACAGATGTACTCGAAGGACGGTCTTCTTCCGGGATCCTGTTGGGGAAGCATACGAATAGAATGGTAAGTCGTTAAGGGTGACCGTGTCCAGTGGCTGTGCGTGAAAACAATGGGTTGGTAGCTTAACGGCTACAGGTTTCCGAAAATCAAAGTAGATCCAACAGGATTGGTTGAATAACAAATCAGCTAACTGAAAAAACGGCACGCATGAATAGTGAATCAGTGGTGGAACGACTGCTACAGTACTTGTCTTAAAGACTGTCAAGCTGTCTGTGAGAAACAGAGCGAAAAAAGCGCTCAGAAATAGCAGAAAATAGACACAGAGACAGAATTCGAAGCTTCTGGGAACTTGAATACGCTTCAGTTCTGAATGTACAGCTTTAAATGCGTTCGTGCAGTATCTTACAACATCCAGTACTACTCTACCAGTCACAATACGGGTGGACTAGAAACACGCCGGAAAATCAGACACAGCGCCACTGAACCGCCGTAGCAGATATGCGTACATGGTTAAGACACTCAAAATGCGCACGGCAAATCCAATGGGTCTAGCCTGAAAGCCTCAAATTCGAACCGTCTACACAGTAGGAGGAAATGCACACGCAGATCACAGGGAAAGGTAGTATCAGATTGACAGTAAACTGTCAACTTATTATTCATTTCCGACAACCGGTATGAAGTATAGGTTTACAGAAGAGAGAGGTTACACGAATGATGGAAACAATCGGTAGTGGACTGTGTATGGTGACCCTGCAACACACGTTAAGTGCATACAGTGGCACTAGGTTGATAAGGCAAGTGGTGTTATAATGCCAAATGTTGGCTAGTGTGATAAGTCACAGGATAGCTCGCTGCGCTGCTTTCCGATTTGATGAACAACAAAAAGATTGCCACCTGATGAGGAACAAGGGTTCTGTAGAGGAAAGCATATGGTATCCAAATGAGGTGAATGGCAGGAACTACGAGGTTGACAACTCGAGAGAAATGGAGCGACTGACAATGACCTAAAAGTCAAGCAACCCTTGCCTGCCACAAAACTCCTTCTGCAGAAAGCCTCATCATGGATAAATCGCGGTGAAACTGCTCTTTGAGCAGCACTTGGGGCTTTCGAGTAACAACCAAGCAACCAGAGATGAGTGCTGGCGCCAGATGTGAGCGGCCAGCATCCGAATCAGATTTGCCGATCAACCGTGTTAAAACAACTGGACAGCGGAGCATAGCTGGCTTGTGTGGAGCCGAATTTGGAGCACCACGTGACCCCATATGCCAAAGTAAACATGAGGAATTTAGAAATCAGTCACAGGGAAGCCCCGAGTACGATAGCAACAGTTTGAAAGAAAAAGGCAGCCTCGCCACTTTCAAAATGACCCTTCATGTATGAAAGTAGAATGCATTTGGCAGGGTAATTTCGGAGCAACTGAACGACGTTTGTCAAACTGATTCGGGGCAAGCGAGATGAACAATCTCTACATACATCACCCAAGTGGACCAAATGGTGTAAAACTTACGTGTTGCCAGCACTCAAGCATAAGTACGTAGATATTCTGAGGACAGACAGCTGGTTTTTGTAACCGACCACCAGCAATTATGTGTTGATATACTTCATTGTTGTTCTTCCCCTGGTAGGGGATTTCCGCACAACAAGTGAAAACTTCCCACATAAGGACACCTGTCAGGTTTGAAGTCGGGATGTGAAGGGCCGTGAGTGCGGCATAAGCAAGTGTGATTCGTTGTTTGAATAAGAAATAAAAGAGGCCACACAACTACAAAAAACAGGTAGACAGTATAAACTGCCAAATGTGTATCAAAGTTTACGGGGTACGAGCCGCAAAGTCTCAAAAATGCCTGCATTCTACCAGGAATCAATCAGTTAATCTTCATCGCTTTTTAACCTTCTCCCTAAATTAGCTCGGAATGTTGCTACGGTGGGTGTGGGCGTTTCGATCAAGGGACGCAATCATGTGCTAACAACCCATGTGGTTAAATGAGCTAAGTATTTCAATCAATAACTTGCAAGAGACCGTACAAACAACGTGCACACAAGACCTGCTAAGTGCTAATCATGCTGTTGAAAGATTGTGAAATCGCAAACTTCCATAGATTTTAGCACATAATCAAATAGGTGATGGAGATGCATTAAACTACAAAGGTATGTCACACACTCGCAAGTAAATGCAGCGAACAGCATTTGTTCAGCGCGAACTATAAGAGTGCACTTCAAGTGGGATATGGAACAACCATACAAGGTTTTCTTCCACACACAAAAACACTCCGGGCTAGAACAGGATTTCTTCACTTGTATCATACTGAAGCAAAGCGAAACGTCTTGTTTACTCATTAAGCTACCGCATGCTGCGTCATACTCACGACCAATCCGAATAAGCACTGTACTGACGAAAATAGACCGGCTGAAATACCATATTGATTTTCTCCTTTTACAAACCGATACTACAGATAGTATAGTGCCACTGAACCTGACAGGAAGTGATTACGTATCCGGTTCGTCTCCAGCTTACTATAGGATGATGATTCGATGCTCACAATCTTGTGCATAACTTCGACAAGTGTGGACGATTCCAAAAGGAGAAAGAGTACTTGCACTACGAAAGAGAGTTGCATCCACGAAGAGAACAGTCCGGTTACGCAGAGTGAAAAGTTTGTTATTAATATGACATCCCATACTGAAAACTGCAGTTTCGCCATCTTAGTTGGGTTAACGAAAACGGATATACACACACATACACACACACCGTTGATTTGGGTGTCAATAAATCCACTGAAACCATCGATTCAATGCAACAGCGGACTGTAGAAAAAGACTAGTAGGCCGCAACTATTATCGACAGGGAACATACATCCCATAGAATTAACGTTGGAGGACGCCTAAACATACATACAAAAGTACATTACATTATAGTATGATGAAGATTAGTTCAGCTGATGACAACCACACTTTATCCACACGTTTCATGATTAAAAATCTGAGCTGAATAAAATTAGACATGCCTGCTGGCTCAAGGAGGAACTAGACAATTTCAAAATAAAAAAGCAGCCATGCATACGAACTACAACCAAGCGAAGGAATACGCTGAAAATGTTCTTTATCCTTCATCTGTTTGTTCCATGACAGTTTCCTCCCATTTAGAGGGGTCAAATACAAGCATCGCCAAATTCACTAAACTAGACAGTTAATCACATAGACTCCTGGGTGTTTTCCTGTTACAGTATCCAGTTTTTTTCTGAGAGACCGAGTGCCGTATGGGCTGGTTTTGGGTCAGACATTTCAACAGTACGGGGCATTGTAATCGCTATTTTTCTGAACTCACCCAGAAAGCCTTAAGAAGCTCTGCTACACAGGTTTATTCAACCTTATTGGGTTTCATCGGATAGTCGGGGTTAGTCGAAAGGTGTTGGCCGAAACCAACCTGATTGTGTCACAAATTGCAGTACTGAGCTTTGTACTGTTCTGGGACAGTTCAGCAATTCGCACAGAGGCTATATATTCGACGTTTACTTTTTAAAGTTCAACATGCTTCACACTAGTCGAAATTCAATTGTGTTATATCGTGTTGCATTTGCATCAGGCCATAGTTTCCCGACGGTGATGCACTCACCTAAACGGAAACTCGCACACTGCTGAAGCGACCTGGGAATCCGAATCAGACTTACAAGGCATGAGGAATTAAGGTTGGGACATTAGGTCAGACAACGAAAAGTAGCGACCATAACGGGTCAAACATGAGCATCAGCCAGACAACCACGGCGAGTTGCAGAGACATCACTTGTCGCACAGGTAGGCACGGTTTCATGCCCGTAGCCATGAAGTAGGAAGATGACTCACACACACTGCCTACCGGTCCCACAATGCGCATGTATGTGTGTCGTATACTATGTGCCCCAGACATGACAAATAAGTTCGGTGATTTATAGCTAAAGACGGCGACTACCGGGCGGACTAATTGGTTAACATTAAAATAAACAAAATCTCCAAAGAATTCAGACCAACTACAGGAATAAATCGATTTAATTTGTGACAAAGAGGTAGCAGGTGATGGGAGTAACCAACCAGAAGTCCAGGTAGCAATGAGGATAGGAATTAGGCTATGCAGTTGAGTTTCAAAGATAGGTAAACGATACACTGTGACGTTCAGACATCGTTGAGCTCATCTACTTTATCCAACCGCATCCAATTCGGATAATTACGATATGTTATATTCCTTCCATACGGTTGAGATCGTTTCCGCTCCGAAACGGTAGTTTGAGGTCAACGATTTGCGCTACTGGAAACAATACAGGCTGCCATAGGCAAGAGTCTAGATAGTTTCAGATACAGGAAGCCGCCATACAAAGAAGTTACGAAGCCGGATCATCTTTACCGAGATGACGAATGGAAAAAAAAACGGAAAAAAGTCGGCTGGAATGAGGTAGCCCCGTAGAGGGGATGATTCTGAGTGCTCCCAAGAAGGTTTCCTCACTCAAGTGAAGTCATGGCCACTAGCAAAGCCCCAGTAAATTAGAAACAGCTTGAAAAATGGTTTCAGAAACGCTTGGATCTAAAGTTTGAAGCCTGTCCGACGAGAATACCCTAAAGCCTGATCAAATCGTCCACACAGAGCGAAAAAATGCCAAGGATATCCAAGAAATATCTCCACCTAGGGTAATTTCTCAGAACCTGAAGGACAACCTCTCAAGCCAATCGAAAATTTTCTATATGACTAAGTCACACAAACTAATCAACAATCATCACTGATTAGATCCGCCAGCTGAATGAGATCTCGGTGACTGAATCTCCGTCTTTCTTGAAATCCGAAAAGTCTGCTAACATACGCACGTGGCTTGGCAAAGTTGGTACCAAAATCGAATATTTCTCAGGCAGCAAATCCACCATTTGGTTTCCAAACTTTCCTGAAGAAACCCCGGTACTAGACTGATTAGTTAAATATAGTGGACAGGCGGCTGTCTGTATCAGCTATTCTGTCGAATATCTTGTTCCGTGCATCCCAATCGAAATGTTTGAACTGCACTTACAAACCGAAACTACCGGACGCGGGAATTATCGAGTACACGGAACAGGCATGTACAGTACATCCGTTGCATTGACCATGAACAAGTGTTTCAAAACGTCTCACAAGTCTTTGCTGTTGACCCTATCAGAGACACCTTTAACTTTAGGGGTTTTGAAGACAGTGCGTCAATCAGCACTGTATACAGATGCTTTGAAAATACATCTTCCGCAAGCGATAGCTTATAAACAAGTGCAGTTTTGCAGGAAGATTTGCTGGCGTGTTTCTTCATCTATTGAATACGAACTTGGGAAAATAGGCGAGTTTGGGTAAGAATAACTCAGGGTGACTAATCGAGTCCTTTATGGTCGATAACAGTGCAAACTGTCTTGAAATAATGGACTGTCAAACTAGCACACAGAAGTGAAAGCAAAGCGAAATCCATGTCAGAATCAAGTACGCAGTGGCGTAGAAGTGGTCAACTCTGGCTTACAGCTATCATTAGTAAAACTGTACGCCCCTGACTTTTTAATTAAGAAGGGTTCCTCTGGTTGGATGGATCAACCTAACAAATGTCCAATGGTGCCGCTGCTCAACAATGGTAGTCAGAGGCTGCGACCTCACAGACTGAAGTCCGATTCCAAACCGAGAGCCAGAAATAAATGTCACGCTGAGGCTCGGAGCTCGATTTCATGTCTTTTGACAATGTAATCGAAATCGTCGTCGTTGCGATGATTTTCTAAGACAGCAGATGCAACACAAGCGTTCCTAACCACTGCGCTGCATACTTTGTTCAAGCGTTACAACACTCAATTTGGATACCGGTGGCAAAAAGTGCTTTCATTTTCGCCATCTCCTATGCGGATCGTTACCTCTTGAAGGCGCTTACCTAAGGAACTTTATCTAGCTGGAGTTCGACGCTAGTCCGACTTGTTCTCTAAGACTGGCAAAGCGACAAGCAATGGGTTTGTAAGTATGCTGCTTTCGCCAAGCAAGACAATATCATACTCAATCCAGATTCTTAGTCCGTCTGGTCACCGGATTATTTCTAATGCCTGATGAATTGTTCGATTGACCTTGAAGTTAAATAATCAATTATTAGCATCCTCACCTCACACTGGAAGCGCAATCAAATTCAGAAGTCTCTTTGGCAAAAACTCGCACTTGAGCTTTTGTTGACGAATCTTAGGTTTTGAAGACACGCATCGTATCCTCAGTGAGAATCATGAAAATTAGGAACAATTATCTGACAATTCACCAGGTTTCAGATTCCTGAGACATTTTGAAACATGGACACTGTCAAGCAAATCAAACGACGACATACGCAAAAGGTGTACGACAACCTTCTAGCATTTATTCACGATGTCTTTCAAGTCCGAAGTGACAGAAATCGGCCGCGTGCAATAAAATTATTCTTGTGAAAAACGCTAGATTAACCATTTTTGGGGAGTGCCCAGGGATACAATACCCTGCTTTTGCCAGAGCGATTAACGCTAGTTTCTTCCCTAAACCTTGCTGTACGGAGGGTGTACCAACTGAATCCGTGCAGAGAACAACCCCGTAGGGAGTATGATCTTTTGCTGATTCGTACTGATCAAAGCGCTTAGGTCAGGTCTCAGACGAGTGAAAGCAGGAGTCAAACTAGACTGAGGCTGTCCTTGGGGTTCACAGCAATAAGTTCAAACAACCGTGTTGTTAATCGGCTACAAGTATGCCGATAAGTGACAATATTGAAAGAATAACCCTTGATTGAAAAGGTAAAAACCTAACTGGTTTGGATAAAGGGAACACAAAACAACTCAGGAGTTACTTAAGGCGTAGTAATATTCTAATAGTGACCCGAATCCGACCACCACTCCTCGTTTATCCACGTATAGAAAACAGCAATGTTTCAACGCTCATGCTGCCCTAAGTGAAAAAAATCGTTCAGCTATAACACCCTTTCGGTGCCTAGCTGCCATGCCACTCAAAGGAAGCACGAGGGATGGGATACTGCCAGGTTGCCCAAGCCTAGACAGGGGATGTCGAGAGGGAGAGGTCGGGTTCGAACCACGGACCTTCCGGTCAGCAAATTCGCTCTCTAACCAGTGAGCCATCTCGCCCTAAGTGAAAGGCAGTAACTTATTGAGTTGGCTGAGTAACGATCTGATAAGTTATCTGAACGACAAGAAGGATGATGCGCATATTTAGGTTCAGCCACTCAATACCATGGATACTGTTTCATTTTTGGTCTGAGGAGAGAACCACCATTACGGTAAGCTCATGGGATAGGTCATCCACAAAAATTACAATCATTATTAAGTTTGCCCTTTAAGGATCGCCCAGCCGCCAAGCAATCAATCTTAGATTTCTACACGAAGGATTCACAGTTTAAAAACTTATTGACCGATTCAATCGCGACTAAATGGACAGAGCTGGGAAACAATGTACGCGCGCAACACCACACAGGATGTGCAAAGGCTGAAGAGTGAAAGTGTGGGCTAAGGTAGGGTGAGAGAGCTACATGTTTGCAAGTGACCCGGATTCTGACCTGGGCACTGAGGAATGGCGACCGGTGTAGACCACAGACGCACAAAAAGTATGGGCAATAAGTGGGACAGCAATCTGCTGTTCATAATGTAGTGAAGTGTGGAGAAGGCCGTTCACGTGACTCCCACCGGTCCTGCGGAGACGGTAGGAATCAATGTCAATAATAGCAAGAGAATACCAAAGCAAGCAGTTTTCAAAACAAAGCTGCGAAAGGCAAATGGAGCGAAAGTACAATGTTATTGAAGAAAGCTGCTTTACTTGAAACCAAACTGCACGGAATTAGTGAATTACACTCATTTGCAAACAAATTTGGTTTTGCGAGAGACTCACCTGGAACCCAGCTGAATNAAGGGCGAAACCGGTCGTGGGCTGTCGAAGAATTTTCAGCAACCTTATGAGTAGTGCATTACGAATATACATGTATCGCGATATCTCGAATATCGTAGCAACTGAAAAATGAGGCGGCCTGGTGCACCACATTCAGTTGCCTGGAAACATCACAAACGAGAGATTCAGCTGGGTTCCAGGTGAGTCTCTCGAAAAACCAAATCTGTTTGCAAATGAGTGTATTTCGCTAAAGCTGCTTTAGTTTCACTTCTTTCCAGCACTAGAAATTATTGTGTATTTCCAAAATTCTACAGAGCACCTGCCAACTGAACCCTGAGGCGATCTTTGTGCAGCATATTCGGTTGAAGAGTGACTCAACGGAGATTAGCTGGGATCCCGTTGAGTATTCTTTTAACGACAACGCACTTTGCAAATGAGTCTACTTCGCCACTTGCGTACAAGTTGGTGTTCAAGTATAACACACGATTGGTGGCAACCCGAGGACTGCACCGACCGGATGAGCCTCAAGAAGGGCGAATTCGGTGGTGAACTGTCGGAGAGTTTTCAATACCTTGTAATCAGCGTACCAGAATGATTGTTTAAATGGCTGAGGCTTTCAGAAACCGATCACATCGAGGAAACTTCCACGCCCTCGTTCCTCTGAGGGGTGATGCTTGGTTACATTGACATTCCGTGTAGAACAACAGCTGGTTACAACAAAGCACACCTCCAAAATGCTGAAACGTCACTATAAGTGGGCTAACAGATGTCAACACAGTTCCCTACTCACAGGGAAAGCCATCAGCGAGTAGCAAAAACTAATCTGGAGGCGCGTAATCCGCGGCCTGAAACCATCTGCCGAGGGGCCCAGCGAATAAAGCCTAATAAAGGAGGTTCTGGTTTGACCGGGCTTCTCGGGCTCCGGCTACCGTTGTGACAGACCAGCGATAAACGTTCGCTTGTTTTGTGTCACCAAACAGAAGACCCTAATGAACACTTTCAAAATTGATGATACTGTGAGACGATTTGGTAGTTTTCAATTGAGATTTCGTCCTACCAGTGAAGCCAATCTATGTTGAAAAGCCGAGGAGCACTGTACAGCTGTTTCATCCTTATTGTGCATCATCAGCAGTGCGCATCATATGGAACTCCGTGGAGTTTCGAAGCTGTGACCTTCAGGCCAGTAGTCTGAACACCGTTCGGCCAGGAACGGCTGATGAGCAGTGTGCTTAACTCACACTTGGACAGGATAAGGTAACGCTCTCTCTTCAATCATGGGATCCACATCACTTGGTCACGTATTGACTGGCTCATCGAGTGACGACTTCTCAAATGGAAGTTTCACTCATCTGTGAACTTATTCTTCCTCTGAGCTACTTCCAAAATTAATCACAGATGGGCATACCTTTGTTTAACACCAAACATACAAGCTAAACTGGAAGGAGTTGTTGGAATCATATACATAACCATATATATAATCACATATATATTTATAATCATATTTACACATAAAAACAAAATAGGCCCTGTCTAGCCAAAGGTGGTTAGGCCAGAAAGACACCAGGAATATGGCACACGTTACTTACAACCAAGAACCTTTAGGACATTAGGAATCCGAATGTCGTGATCGCTCAGGTAATCAAAGGCGAATGAGTGAGCGTAATAAGCAAGAAAAATCTTGGACAAGTAGAGACGAAAGCAACAAGCGCTTTCCAGCTATCACAACTGCTGGCGAGACTGCCAATGTGTGGTGTCATAGAAAATTACCATAGACAATGATGACGCACCCGCGTCGGGGTTTGACCGGAACGGACGGACACCAGCTCAAAACACACGGGTGTCATGGATACATTGGTATGTCCTAGCTAACTGCTTGACACTGACGATCCAGCCGTACCTAGGAAGGACTCTATACAGTGGTACACACTGAATTTCGTTCGACAAAAGAAACAAAAACAGAAAGCGCAATATGAAGAAAGAAGAGGGACATTGGACCGGCACATTCGAGAGAGAAGCGTTGAGCTTTTTTACCAGAAATTGGAGCTGCGAAGCTGTGAACAGATGGAAGTTACCAAGACATTCAGGTGAGTGTAATTGCCGATCGCGTAACCAAGACACAGGAGAGACATCAATCAGGGCTTTTGGCTGGGGCACTCATTTTCCAAATAAATTTCGTACAACTCCCAAAAATCACAGAATACTGACGAATCACCAAAGCCACGGTAAAAGCTATTGGAAGATTGGAGACGGGTATTTCTATGGGAAGCCCCAGCCGTAGCGATAAACACGCACACGGACCTCGAAAACCCGGTCACAGGACGCTTTTCGTCCGTCTTGCACTCATCAGATAAGTAATCATAATCTGGATGTTACCTTATTTGGAAGAAAATTTGGTTAGGAGACTGGGAATCTTATAGTCCCTTCAATCACCACACAACTCACTGGTGTTTTCATCATACAGGGGTCCAGAGTTTCTATCGGATCAACACTGATGGACGTAGCACAGGCAACAAATATTCGCTGGTCTACAAAGTTTACTTCTACGCTAAGTTACCGAACAATCAAAACGAACTACAGGGAACCAGCTATAGCGCAGGACGAATGCCAAGCACCAAAAAGTCAATGCAGCTAAACTGGCTGTCTACAATACACTGAGTCTGAAGCAGTGGATTAGACCACTGGTAAACGATAGAAGGTCAAAAACGCAAGTATGCAACCCATTATTTACGCTGCGCACTACAAAAATTCGTTCACGAGTCCCAAAAATCTTCAAGTGGATGACAGAAAAACTGTGTCCCTTCATTCACAAACTATGAACAGGCGAACCTCAGAAACGACTCAGTTATTAAAATCGGTGTCGAGTAAATTTGTTTGGAATAAGATAAAAGTTCGACTAAGCTCACAACGTGACAGTGACTTCGAATCAAATCGACGAACACGAGTGAAGTACAGGAGTTGGGTGAAAATGTCAGCAGCAACACTTCGCACGTGTCAACAGCAGAAAACTGCGTATGAGATTCCGAAATGCTATCGCATTTTTTCTAAAACAAGGCGTCTATATTTTACAAGCTGTCAAGTTTTCCAATGACAATCAAATCGGGTTAACTATTGTTCATCCAATGATGCTGACGCAGCAGTTCCCTTTAGCTGATAGTCAGTGTGAAAACACTGACTAACTAACGAACAGTTCGGAATACTACACACAGGATCAAGCACCTCCACAGAGTGGCGGGAGTTTAGGAATTTCAGCACACTTTGAATGAAAGAGGAATATTACTATGGAGTCACACATTTCCGTCCACCCTACTATATGAGTATACAACATAAAAACAATTAGACTAGAAACGGTATGGCGCGAAAGATTACATTGATTTGGCCGAACGCCCAAATATGGCCGAATCAAGAACACAAAGGTCACTAATGAGGTTGATTACTTTTCTCGTTAACTGCCAATGGGCCTCATCCACTTTAACCGACGATGGTCACAACTGCAATTCTCAGTGACGGGTTGTAATCTAATGTGGACAACTGAATGACGGTAAGCCTATCCTTGATATTGTTGACTCGACAGAGCAATCATGTGCTTACTGGAATGTCGAAATAAACAGTCAATCCATTAAAAAGTAATTTGCTTGACCGAAAATTTCAGGAGAAATTTTCCTGGTTAGGTTTCTATCGCAACAACAGAACCTGAACACAAATTAATCCATGACCGTGATCATGCAATGAACACACCGAGTATGAAGTGGACTGCGGACATTTGTGGATCTGTCGCAGCTATATCGATCTCTACGGATCAGTGTGAAGGCAAGAGTTGACTCAACTGTTCAAAACGGTTATGTGTGTGTGCGACTACAATCCCACAATGCTGTCGAAAACCAAAATCGATTTGACCAAAGTATTGAAGGACGAAAGAGACAACGTAAACCCAAGAACAATTCCTGTCATTTACGGATAGTGTGTTGTTAGTCGCAAATGTAAACTTACTCTGAAAATGTCACAAGCCATAAACTGTGGTGCGGCGTGAAAAAAAGCGCAAGTGAATGAATGCAACCAACAGACCGGACTTTCACTTACTATTATTTCCGCCTATGACGTTGCTACAGAAAACTAACCGGAGGCTGAATGCCGATACACATGGTGAAAACCTTGATGTTGTTTCGCTTCACTCAGTGTGACATTACAGCGACTGTCTTTCTTAGTGTGGTTGAGACAGACCAGTAACCCGTCAACATGCAAGCTTTATGGTTCCAACCAATTAGTGTCCAAAATCAGCCCATTACGATGGAAATATTTCGAAAGCGACTGCGATTTGCAATTCAAAAGTGCATAAAATTGATAAACGCTACACGATGACTCCAAGTTGCGAGCTGAGATGTGTTAAGGTTCCATTGACCACAATTTGGCCACACTGGTACTGTTATTCTCGGCACAATCTTACTCAAGCATAAGGCAACGGCCAAAGATGAAAGCTTATATAAACATCGCAAACATTTTCAGAATGGATAATCACCGAGCTTGTCCCGCCTGTATTATACGAATTGAGGGCTATCAGCATCGAGATACAGACTGTGGTCAAAGGTGGTCACCGTGCTGGCCTATTGTTACAACCACTTACAAAGACATAGAGCTGCAGTGTGTAGTCAGCTTGGAGCAAGACACTCGCTTCCCGAAAATGAGGTGTCGATTCATGTTAGGATTAAATATTAAGCATCTGCTTCCTATACGGTGCTATCCCAGCCAGGACAATGTCGCAACCTTTGTACTTCCTTCGGACTGTGTTGTAAATGTGTGGAAAGATGTTCCACAATAAAATTATTTGACCGTCGTCTTACCTATATTTACTCAACGAATCGCGTAGTTGACAATCCCAAGGACGTCTGAAAGTTTAGAGAACAATCTCTTGTCATTTGTAGAACCTACAGCAGTAGGAGGGGTAGAATCAGAGAACCAGACCTTACAGACTCGAGCGGCGGACACAATTCGCAGACTTGCACAACATCCCAGACGACCGGTGGGAAGGTTACGTTACAATCATGAATGATAACTATTTTTTCGGAGTATGCAAACAAAGCCAGTATACCGTGAACCAGATCGCTAGTTCATGTACAATTAACTTGGTCAAGAAATTCTAAGAACCAATACACTGGGAAAAGTCTCATATGACTTACCAAAACTCCAAACATCGGCTTTGGCTGTGTATATGGATTGGAAAACTTCGGGTGGAGCCCACCTTACGGGGAATTTGGTCCCCGCACTCGGTTCATATACGCTGTCCAGTAGAAAACGCGCCATCCCGAAATCAGCTACCTTCACATGCACCGAGTTCCGGCTGATTGATTTTACCAGACAATTTCGTGCCGCCAAATCACGATGGACAAACTGCTCCTGTTCTAAGTAGGCCATGGCATTGGCAACCTGTGCACAAATATCGGCCATTACAACGGGACGGTTGTAGAAATGTGACTGTCTCTGCCGCATAAAATCACGCAACGAGCCTGAAAAGGGCGGGAATGAAAAAAACACACTTCACTGTAACACACACTTAACAGAAAGTGAAATGGGGAAATTATAAATTGATATCGAACGCAGTGAAGGCCTAAAATGTCCCAGAATATGGACTGAACGTCAGGTGAACGAACAAATCTCTCCTTCCGTTAAAAGAATAGTTGTTAATATACTTAAAGCTGCTTTGAACACAGTGGGAATTAGGGGAATGTTAGCCGAAAAAATACATCGATCGGGTGTCCGATGATTCATTCCAGCTTATTGCAGATGCTTCGTAATGAAACAATCTATGCGTGATTTTTGGACCATGAATACGGTGAAAAAGTGGTTTTTAAGGATACCTCTTGGAAACAGCAATTTTACGGGATCGGCTACCTCCCCACGCACACATCACAAAGAAATGCACTGGTGGCACGTCCTAACATTTCGAGCGAGTCACGCAAAAGAATAAGTTTGTTAATTGGGAGAACAATAGACAGAGAAATAGAACGAGATTTGAAATCTGGTGTTTGAAAAACCTAAGAGGAAGTTGTAGCCCCAAAAGTCACCTTTAATATTGCTCTTTTCTCTTTGCTACGGGTGACTACTTAACGGGATTTGTTGGCACATTCCCGACCTAAAACTGTCATCTTACAGTGGTGGTCAGGCTTCGGTACTGGAGCTGAGTTGCTCAAGGTTCAAACATACAAGAAAGGCCACCAATTAGCAGCCCGACAAAGAATAGCGAGTAATCGTGTTACAAGGCGGCCTGGAGCTAAAGTCGTACTGTCGTGTGCAGAGTGTAAAGGCGGTAAGGTGTTTCTACAGGCGGCCAGCATGTACATATTCTCGGAAGCAGCGATGCTGCCTTCCCCCCAGGAAGGACGGGTTACGAAAGGTCTGCCCTAGAAAACAAACTCCGATCGCCCAACGGACCGTGACCACCAGCGCACTAGTCAACACGGTCGACATACATATAAAGCCGGTGTCTGGTACTGCTCAGAGGGTACCCGTTGTGTGCAGCCGCATTAGGAGTGAGACAGTACTGCCATACTCCCCGCGCCCTCGTGCCAGGCCAACCTCCTGCAGTCAAGTGGGTCAGACTATTGAGTCAGTGGCTTCGGGAACGGTTCATCAAGGGGCAGGGTCACCAAACATAACTCTACATCTTCCCACTGTCTTGTGGGTCAGGCTTTTGAGTCGAAAGCTCAAGGTAGGGTACCTCAACCAATCCCCCTTCTTCGGCTTCGGAAACCGGGAAGTATCATTCGCCCTCAGAGCTCTTCGCACACTGGCCCTCCCCCCCCCACACACACACACACACAGTCATCGAATGAAGCAGTGCGATCAAACAAGACCCGAGTCAGCGAAATACACTCATTTGCAAACAAATTTGGTTTTGCGAGAGACTAGCCTGGAACCCAGCTGAATCTCTCGTTTGTGATGTTTCCAGTGTCCCCGAGTCATTGCTGCGCATCTAAACCATCGCCCAGAAAAATAATCACTAATTAACCTCAAAAGATCTGATTGACATTGCGAACTTTAATATCCGTACTCTATGTCAAACTGGACAACAGGCACCTTTTGCTGAAACCCTGCTTTCCCTGTCCGTCGATGTATCTTTGACTCAGAAACATGCATACAATGTACCCTTGGTACATGGTTTACAGCTGATGAACTAAATTGAAGCGCAGGGACATTGTTCGAAGCGTTTCCAGTGGGTTACAACGTGCAGATGGAGCAATAACTGGGAAGTAGTTATTCTGACACAAGCTGGTGGGAGCGGAATACACTGCACCGATTTCCAATGTATAATAAATGTGCCTCGGGTAAACTGCACCCGACGAAATTCCCAAAAAAACAACGACACTATCTACTAATGGGACAGAATACTGCCTGATCCCCGAAATGTACTATGCTGGTCGCATTATTCTCGCCTAATCGTTTGGAAACCTTTGACAGTTACTTTATCGGAAAAATAATTAGTACCGTGATTCTACAATCGGGAGTGTAAGATAGTGGAAGAAAAACGCCGGAAATAGGGTATGCCATAGATTCATATTGAGTGTGCGATGAATCCCATTGTTCTTTCTTACCATGTCGCACATTGTCATGTCATCGAGACTGGAACAACTAGGACGACAAAAAACAGATCTGTAAGAGAATGAATGACGTGAAACTGAGAGAAGATAGACAAATTAGGTGAAGACAAAGGCGATAGTAGAGAAGGGGACAGTGATAGTTCAGGGGATTTAATATCATAGGATTGCCGACTCCAGCTAAACAAGAAACTCACGCACGTGCTTTATCTGAGAAAGTACCGTCTGGGGATCCAGAAAACACCAATCTGAGCGTAGGTACAAGTGCAGCGGCAAATCAAAACCTTGGGACACGGGAAGGATAGCTACTCTTACATCTTACCTCAGCTTACTTGAGGCTGCACGTTGAATATGCAGTTCAATTAGAGGCATACAAGAAGTTGAGAGATGACCTCATACTCACCCATCAAATAGTAACGACTTAAGACAAGACAATCCCTACCGCCAAATGCTCAGTCCCGCTAACGCTGTCAAGGCCAGTGTCCACGAGGAGAAGATCTCTTTCTAGCATAGTAATTTGGATTGCAGTCACCATTTTTACCGCCCACACATTTGCCGCGTGTGGAAATCCCCATATATACACACGCCAGTACTGCTAGAAAAAAGCCGGTGCAGGAGCTGCACTGCACTGATGATAAACCCAAGAGTGAAACCAAGCACCGAAAACATCCACTCTCAAACTGATACAACCTGTGGGACGTGAAAAGCCAGGCGTATTGTGCCACACTCTACTGAATACAATGAAAAAGCATACCACAGCCACGTGCAAGTTAACCAAACTTCCTATCACCCAATGGGAGCTGAGAGCGACTTTGTTTACGATCCTACCAGGGTGGTTGAGCACGCGAACCTCTTAGCACGCAAGCGTACTGCTAAGTACTACGTAATAGGGAGAGTCCTGATGTCAGCGTACTCTTCGTGGCCATGAGCCAAAGCGGCTGATAAAGTGGCAATATCTCTGTCGGAAATTGCGACCTCGAAACAGCCTGACAATCATGAATTGTACGTCAGAGAGTCATTCCAAACAGGCCTATTAACTGATCAAATTGACCTAGATGTGAGTTGAGCATTCACCAGGTTTAGCCTCAGAGCACATGGGCGATAAAATCAAGAGCGCTTCCCGTCAATCACGTTTTATTTTAAACTTTAAGAGGCGACAACAAAGTGCATGATCCCTTTAAGTACACCACTGCATACGCTTCTGACAACAATGTGGTTCGGACTCCGCATCAAGTTGTTTACGTGGATCAATAGCGCCTGAAAATCAGTGCTTGCGTCTACACCGTGCGCACCTCAATCAAGGAGGTTTGATGCAAACAGTGCTTGATGAAAACTCGTCCACAGGTCAAAGCCTTATCAGAGATCGATCTTGTTTCAAGTCATTTATATAATCAAGGCGCTCAAAAGGTTAGATGGAATGTAATAGTATTTTAAAAAAAGAGTGCTGTGTTGAGAAACATGCACTAAATAAGCGGAAAGAGGCATTACATGACTACATGTGAGTAGGCTGACTGAAAAGATACGTCATCGGTTTACTTTGATCGGATAAAAAGTAAACGAACACCGGTTATTTACGATCTCTTCCATTTGCAACTATAGCGTAGGAATTCGAGCCCAACGGTACAGTTAAGGTGAGAGTTATTTCCTTAGGCTCCTGGATGCAACACCTAAGAAAAACCAACATGCATTTAAAAGAGCGATCAACCCCCATGATGAAACTGAGTTATATGTGAACATGCTTTGCGAAGAAACCCAGCAAAAGTACACGGTTGATACAGTCCAGTTACCTGTGTGTAGTTTACCAAAGCTCACAAACACACTGGCGTTGCAGGCCAGAAGCACCACAAAACTGTACTGTTGATGAGCTCTAGTGACATCGAAATCTCTATTGTTTCTAAGCCAGAATAACCAAGTCATCAAACTGGCAGTGCTCAAATAAGAGCAATGTGAAGTACGTCAGTGAATGAGACATTTGGTCGGTTGATGTGAACATACTACTACCGGAGACGTTAGACCAAACACGACAATAAACGATGGATCATGGATGACCCCCTACAAAAAAAAACAACAGAAAGTCCCGGTACCGCGATCCACCGCGACCATAACATCGCAACGCGATATAAAAATAGCTAGGGTCCAAATGAGTGTTGTGGGCTCTTCCAACAGAACCCCAGCTGACTTTCCCTGAACGTATCTAGAAACCCCATAGAGCACAACCGGTAGTCGATTCCAGTGAGAAGTACACTGTCACTTCCTATCCGAACTGCCGTATGTTAGACTTATGTTCAAAAGAGAGGGTTTACAAAGGACGCTACGTCAATCCTGTTGACAGCGCCCTACCTTGACATGGTGCGTATACATGATGATTTTACCGCTGTCCCAAGGTGCTGGCGTCTTGTTATTGGTGGTTTTATCTAAGGATAAGGGTTCTACACCAAGTCACCACCCTTATCTTTTCTTTACACTCTTTAGCAAGGCATTCTTTCGTCACGGTTGGGACAGTCAAGCAACAGTGATTAATGCCAATGTATTGCTATATACGATGACTACACTGCTGTTCAGAGCTTACAGTGATCGTGTGTCATCTCATCGTGCACTGAATGTCAGAAAGCGGCGCAAAACTCTGTAGGAATGGGCGAATCACACAACTGATAGGATTGCAGCAATAAGGAAACATACGTTCAAGGCAGTCAGCTTGCACTAAGCTGCAGATAACAGAATGGTCGAATATAAGTGAACACGATTGTGAGGCAGGAGCTCTGTTCTCACGCAACAAAGGTGTGCATTGTCCTTCCAGGTGATTTCTATCTGAGGGTATTTTCTACAGGGTCTACCCAATCCACTTTAGAAGAAACCCTTGAGGATAGAAAAACGGACCTTAAGAGACCCAAAAGGAAGGATATGGCAACCGGCCTGGTGAGTACAGAGCATTCATGAAATGCCATGCTAAACAAAGGGGGAAATACGAATGTTGCTGTCTCACGAATCTCTTTTCGATATAACCCCCCGGTGCTTCTACAAGGACATAACTGCAGACTCTTGAAAACACTTTCCTCTGGGCTGGCGAGATTTAAAGCTGCCGCAACTGTGATTCGTAATCAGAATTTGGACTGGCAGAAACGGATTCCCCGGGGAAGGAATGTCGTGAGGGCAGAGACAGCAGTTGCGTCCATTTAACATACGTCACATTAAAAGTTGAATAACAATTGTGATCATTAATTGTCGGACGGTGTATTAACAAATTTAAGGAGAACAGTCCGTAGACAGTGAACGGGTCTTGAACTTTCAATTGAAATTCAATCCCTCAAAGGAAGTTAACTCAACCTAAAAGCTGACAAGCACTGTACACCTGTTTCATCCTTGTTCTATATATCTTTTGAGTAGAGTTTGTGTAAACCTTCAACGTTTCGTGACGTTCTACGCACCAGCCTACATACGATGCTACATTCGAATCATGAAATCCTCTTTGCACAATGATAAAAAAATCCCCCACAGGATTAAGATCGAGGTTATCGACCATGCGATAGCCCGCGCAACCGTGGAAGGTTTATGATAAACCCATATGTGTGAAGCAGGAAACATAACAGTATTACCCAAACGGGGAATTAACATTCTATCATGTAGCCTACGGAAGTACATATATTAACGCATTCAACGGCGTACACAAGATGCGTTTTGATAAGAACTGGGTACTTGTGTTCTGTAGGCATTTGGACCGCACAAGACAACAAGAAGTTGGTCGCAGTGAGGCGTTGGGCAGTCGGAGAGTGCGAGTTTTAGGGCCACGAGTTTGACTGATGAGGACTGTCTCGATGGACTTGGTGCACTTCATCGATCAGACCTCCGTCGACCTATCTGGTATAGCTGAACCTTGAGAAAGTGGATTCCAGGCACGGTATGGTTAGTCATGTCGCTGATAAGCCGATTGATGGTGTTCCCCGAATCATTTCTGGAGAAAGCTTTGGTCTATAAAGGCTACTCCGAACGCCCCGTTGTGAATCATGGTGCTGTACTGTCTAAACAGACTGCAGTGCAAAGAGCGCGGAAGGTGTTTATCTACTTATACAGTTTAATGGTAATCGGTTGATCAACGGTGTCAAAAAGTAAATTGACGCAACTACGGCTTGTGTAGACTAGTAGAGGAATTGTTCGTCAGATTTACCTGCCGCCTATGTACTTCACCAGTTCTCCTGCAGTTTCAGAGACACTTGCATCGGCAGAACGGATCGATGTCTGTCAGATCGCGCGGCGGAAAATATGCCACAGTATGAGTAATCGAGCAACTGCACACAAAAGGTCAAAAGTGAAATCGCGAACCTGCACCAAGCTTCTGCTGCAAACTGGTCAACCCGCTGATCCGAAGACTTCTCTCCGAGTGTTGTTGCACAACCAAGACCTCAAGTTTTGTCAAACACTGAGGCCATGTTGATCATATCTGTGTATACATAAGATTCCGGTCCTGGACACAAGACACCATCTTTTACTATTACACATCTGCCCACTGGACTCTACAGCTAACTCTTTTTCAGAAAATTCTCGAATTACGCATTTCCCGACTGAGAAGAGTAAAAGAGATGTTAACCGGTGATCTTGCGAACGTTGTTTTCGGTAAGGTCTCAACTTGCAAGTATGCTTATAAATATGAATAAAAACGATGAACGAGCATGCCAAACATGCCGTCTAAATTTGTCGAAATATGAATTCAGCTGTCAGTTATTTGGAAGTGTTGATCGATTGGCCAAGACAGCTTTCATCCGACGTTTCTAATGACACAGAGATAGTTGAGGTAGCTTAATAGCAATCGTTCCAGCTGTTGCGAGTGCGTTTCGACAGCTGATCACGGAACTCGATAAATTACATTGAACGATTTGGCTGGGTGTTGTCTGCATTGTTTCATTTGCGAATATGGATATAGCTATGAGGGTCGTAAGACTCGGCGCCTGTCTCAGAGGACGACTGAACATCTGTCATCGTGCAGTGGGACACGCAAAATCAGGCACGTGACAAGCGCGATGGCAAGTCATTTAACCAGCTAAGAACTACCGTGTCAATCAGGTCGAAACGTCAACAGTAATTTATTGAGTACCACTCAATTTTTTCAGGGTCATCCCTCAAAGTGCACCAGCAAAAGCTAAATCGGCCGTATTGTGTTGTGTTAACCGTCCTTGTATCATCAAGAACGTCATTTTAAGGCATTGACGCTGCTTTGGCTCACCAGCCACTCCTCAGGGACAAAATCCAACTGACTGACGTGGGCGAATTCGCACTTCAGCAAGTTAAGAAGACATTTATATACTACAGCGTATAGCGTTTTATTCATTTTTATAACTGCACTGGCCAGTTGAAGATTTATCCATTGTAATTCTCCACAAAAATACTTGTTCTCAAAAAACGTGAGTGTATTAAACAGAAATGTTAACATCTCGCAGCGTACGATTTGTATACATATTGATGGATTAAGGGGAGCAATTATTCTAAGATCCGCAATTAACCACAGCATCGTCAGGCATCCAATAATTATTCAGTTGTTAATGACACCAGAAACATTACCTGTTGAAAAGTTCCTCTGTTTGGAGTAGTGTGGGGTGAGATCGAGGGTTTGGTTGAAAATGTTTACACAATCGGGTCGTTGAGGTAACAGAAAACTTTAAATAAAATCCTCCTCTGTAAGATGCTTAAGGAAATTTCGTTCTCGAAAACTTCTGAGCGGAATTTCAAGACCAACTTATACTTCCTGCACGAATCACCATCACGAGCAGTGGCTACAAGTTCCACAGGACCACAGTACACAACTTTTTTCTAGAAAAAATCATCCACAATGTTAGCGGAAATTTTCCGAGTGACATCCACCCAAAATGTACCACTTATGATGCATGATGTATCCGGAAAATATGTACCGTTATAAACAAGCGACCGCAGTTATGACTCGGTTTCACACAAGCGGTGTTGTCATGAGCATTTTCCACGAGACAGAACATTGAGTTCACATGAACCGTGAATGATTGCGTAACGGGCAAGTATTGGGAGCATTCAATGAGAACACTAGCACCGCCCCTTGTGGAGAAATGTAACACAGAATCAGATGTTATGACTGCCCACACGCGAGGGTTACTGTACTTTCGACTTGCGATGCTAATAAACTATGGCAGGAGGCGACTGCAATAAAGACGGAGATGGCCAGCTGTGATTGACATGGCACGCCCAACGCGTTTCAACCCAAAAGTAGTGGATAATCAGCTCACGGGGCCGATTATGTTGTATGCTGCATTTTCGATTTAGACAAGTCAAAGTTGAGCCTCCTGGCTGAATTAACGAACTCTTTGTTGCAGGGTAGTGTAACTACGACTAGTGAAACCGGCAGCAAGAAACTTATGAAAAAGACGCCAAGAAACTGGAGACATCTCTTTTTGTTTCAGTTTTGATTACAGCAGCTAGGTTAGGACTTAAGCTACCTATACTTGAACAACCTGGTGCTATCACAGTCATCGTTGAATGGTGCCCATGCATCGTGCGAGTTGATGAACGGAATGCTAAAACACTTGTGGTGCAGCCGTTGAATATCAGGAAATACAATCTTCGAATTGCATGGTCAACTAATGGACTAAAACGAATAAATGTGGACTATAAGCTGTGACCAGTAGATGTCCTTATTGGACATAAAGAAAGTATGAGAATAAAGGAGTCCGCGATAGAAGTGCATTTTATGGAAATGATCCCAGCACGTTGATGTTCGTACTTGGCACAACTGCACTAAGTACTGGCTTCGAATGAATCTAGGCAAACAGTTGTGTTTGATTGTCGTCCGGGTCACGGCATACTGCCTACTATTTGACTTCAAAGATCTTGGTCGACACTACATCCCCCCCCAAAAAAAAAAAAAGCGCCTCGCTCACTTGGGTCTTTTAGCTCACTCAACTCCGGCAGGTCATTGGGTAAACAAACTGTCGACCAAAAATATGTCAATATCTCCTCGTTATCGCAAAAACTACCAGAGTTTAATCGGATCACCTCCGGCATATGATTCTTTTGCGATAAGCCGAATTCCAGTGTGCAACGGATTTACGACCAGTCTAACTATCAAGCAGTTTAACCTCACCGGACAGACTACATATGCCTCGACTAACGATATATCACTATTTCACAGATGCGGGTTCAGTGGTCGGAAATCGTGTATGTTAATCTATTGTGAACATAGGAGTTCCGATCTAAATTCGGCTCAGATAGTGTTAAAAAGATTGAGCGCCATGTGGTATAAAATATGGAATTTTTTAAAGTCAAAACACAGCGCAGTGGAATAAGTTGTTCTAATCCAGCATTTGTAGAAATCCTTGGAAACGGTTGCCCACGGCAACCGGAACGTCGGACTACAACAACGGATTCCACTACGTCGTGTTTCGATTTTGAAAAAACTCCATATTATTGTGAACACGTTAGCTAAGAGGTTGAGACCTGCAATTTTACAGTGATATTCACAAAATCAACGGCCTACTTTGAGTCTGTACGTGGCCAACGAACCGCTGAGCGTTCGCTCCTGAAAAACACATGAAACGCCCACAGTAAAATACTGAGACAGAACATCCGCTGACTTTAGAGAAGGACAGGCTTATAAGGATGGAGTATCGCAAAAGTTCGAACAAAAATTGTCAATACGCCGGGAATACGGATTCGCGATGGCGAGTTTAGGGAAAACTAGCACACCTAAAACATCTCTGCGTTGCTCACAAAACTGTCGAAGATTGAGGGTTCTGCGGACACTCCCAAGATGGGTCGATAATAGTCGGAAGTTTTGTGGTGCTTGAGTGCAGAATAGCGAACAATCCTCCACAAAAAAGCGAGTGTAAGTGCTAAAAACGCCTGAACTTCGCAGAATGCAATCCTAACTTACGCTGTCCGCAGGAAAAATTCCTCCATTCAGGCGTTAAGTGTAGCGCAGTGCTCTGAGGGTAGTTATTAGTCACAGTGAGAAGCCGAACTGATATTTAAATGCCTCGCTTTCCCATATAATAATAATAATAAATCGTTCAGCTGTAACACCCTTTCGGTGCCTAGCTGCCATGAAACCCGAAGAAAGCACGAGGGCTGGGATACTGCCAGCTTACCCAATCCTAGACAGGGAAAGTCGAGAGGCAGAGGTCGGGTTCGAACCACGGACCTTCCGGTCAGTAACTTCGCGCTCCAACCACTTGAGCCATCTAGCCCCATATTATAGAATTAAAGGACACGGTAAAAAAACCACACGTCCGTGTTAAACAGAAATCAGTCGAAAGTTCGAAATAGACGTCGAAATTAGCCGGCCGGACCACACACAGGACTTTGAACTCTACAACGCAAACAGTGCGGGAGCTCCTCTATAAGATTTATTGTAGGGTTGTTGAATGTAATCCATTGAGTACAACTGGGTTGACTGCTTTAACTCAACGAATCGGAAGCTAACCTTTAATTCTTTTGAGGGAACTCTGGAAACTGGTCAAGGTGATCAGTGCAGTTGCTTCCAATTAGATCACCGACCAAACATTGATGAAGCACCTAAATCTACATCACGAATTCCTCCGAGAGACATGTGTGGTTATACCGTTCATCTCGTAAGTGGCTACTGAAAACTAGTCCTCAGATACGCAGTTTCCTACATTTTTCTAAGAAAAGGCAATGGACTGAAATTGGACAACCCCAAGAGAAGTAACAATGCATACCAAACTATCAGAAACTGAACTGACATTCCCGAGAGCCAAGAACGAAAGGGGATATGGCGTTTTTCAGCGGTGACAGAATAGATTGTCAAGAAAAACTCAACAAATTCTGAAATCTTCCCAATGACCAGAGCACTTAATGAAGAAAATTACGCCTCCGGATATGGATAGGTTTCAGAACATTAGCCGTGATGTAATCAGCTTGTCAAGGAGTGCGGAGATCCGCAAGCCTAAACAACACAGAACAACACGCAAGAAAGTGTTGCTTGGTAAATTACGTGAGTCAGTCTCGGGAACCCCTGTGGTTAAATTCCGGTGGTATCAATGCGGTGCACGAATGCTGACGCTGCCGATTCTCACACACACATTGACGTCGAAATGCTACAAACGCAATCCAGGCAGATATTGTTGTTTGGTCTGCATCTATTGGACTAAAATCCACGTCCGGAATGTGTTTATTGGACCATTCAGATTTACCGGCTCATATTTGAGTGGATTTCTGATTAACTCACACTTTCTGATGACCCCGATGGACAACGGCAATTTTCAGGGCACACCAGAAATGCACACAAAATAGTCGCCGTTTACATCGCCCACCGCAAGACCTCTTCCGTGTATCGATCAAGATGGTAATGTTTCAAGAACGGAATGAGACGTAAGAAGAAACGAGAGAACACTAGCAGTTTTGTAGCATGGCGACATTCATCTGTGTCGTAAACCAGGTCAAAATCGGAGTAGACAATGTAGAGGTACCAGCTGACTATGAATTAGGTTAACGACGATAGGACTGGTGCAGGTCTGTCGGACAGCAACTGAAACACAGGCCTACACATGAGTCCAATAAGCAATATATGGAAGTCTACTTAGGTTTTGACAGGAATTGTAGTCTACCTTAGTTTGCTTTCTCACAAGACTGGTAATTCCATGTACAGCATTCACGAACCCGAGGACAATGAGAACGTAACGCTTCGTTTGATGCGAAAATGACAATGATGGGGGTAGCTAAATTGGCGAAATAAGTCTATCTACACACCAGGGCTGAACCTATTTGTAAAGGATATGTATACTTCAGAGAATTGTATCACATTATTAGTGCTATGTGTGGTTGGGTCAGAGTAGACCGCAATATCTGCCGTATGACCGAGTAACGCATTTCGCGAAAGTTCGGCAGTAATTAAACTGTCACAGAAGATGTGAACACTTGTATCCGTGTTAAAATGACAGACCTGGGCAGCACAACACACCACCAGATAGGCCAAGAAAATTTAAATCAATGAAAAAAAAGCAGAATGAATCACAAGGAGACAGGTGAAAAAAAATGGAATTCACTCCTATCCACGACATTCGATCGAACGTTCAATACACATGAGTGCATTGAGTGGGGTAACTGGTGTAGACGGTAACGCCTGCACAGCGAGCTACTGTGAGACAAGATGCGAGCATGCACCTGATCAAGTTTCTGGGTCTAACAGATGAACAGACTAGTCGAAACACACGAAAAAACGCTGGCCTATCGAGATTCTTTCCAAACATGTAAGATCAGACAGCTGATTCGAGACATATCACTAGCAAAATAAGGTTAAAAAGTCTTTCTTTGACTTCTGCCTTGAGGCTAATTTGACTGTTTCATGTGTTATGATATCCTGGCGGTTGGAAAGGTGAACCGAAATGATCAGATTCCACAGTAAATGAAACTTTGTTGTCTCAATCAAGTGCAACCAGCCTAGTAGTGAATGTCTGGAGATTGTCTAGAGGTCTCTGAAATGCTGTTACGAACTCACGTATGGAACAAATCAGTCTCAAAACATTCCCCACAAGGCACAAAGATGAACAATGATTCAAGTGAAAACAAATCAACTCACCGTGCTTCATGTACTCAGTGATGATCATGATCGGCCTTTTCTTAAGAACCACACCGAACAGTTGCACGAGATTCGGGTGGTTGAGGAACCTGTTACAAAGATAAAAAACCAAAGCGAACCAAATAAGACGAAAACAAGATGGTTGACGTCTGACAGACCGACAATGAAGTTCCATTAGGGTGCAAGAAATACACGCTAAAGCGCGGAATATAGATACAGATGTGAGCTACTAACGAAGAAATCGGTACTATTGCCTTCCACTAAAGTCGGCGACCACATAGGCATCTGACCAATTGAGAAACTGAGTCAGACCCAAACATTCTGGATCCAAAGTACAAAACTCGTTTAACCTGGAGGGCTGCTGTTCCCGCAAACTAACTGAATGACGCCTACAGTCGAAGTCAAAAGCGCTCATTGGAAGAGTCATGACCAATTGATTGCAGCCTTCCCTAGAAGAAGGGAACCACCTGCTTTGATCCTCGAACCCTCTCCCCCCCCAACAAAATGACAACTTAGGATACTATGTGAACTATCTGTCGTCTTGCCAATTAGATTATTAAGTGCCATTCAGTTTATAGACAGTCCTAAGAGAGGGTCATTTCATTATTGCTGCGAGACAAGTATAAAGAGTCTTATTTCTACGTTTCGTCGAGACTGCTTGTATGAACGATAAGAAAGCACGTTTATGGTTCTCGCATTCTAGCTTGCCATCCATGAATCGTGTACCGAAATTTCAGTTTTCGAAGTTAGAGAAAATAAACAGCGAACGAACTATAGGAGCCAATAGCCCAACCAGACCACTGCATTCGTTCACTTTTTCTGATAAAGTTGAAACTGAAACAGCTATCCGTACAGCTGCGCAAGTTTCGGCGGATTGGCGAAATCACTTCTCGAATTGGGAAGGCCAGGGTAGTGTTCGCAAGCTTTCGAGATTTGTGGCGCCGAGGTGACATCAGCTTGATCAGCGGTCCGGTCTGCAATACAGTGCGGATCAGGGACGCGGCCACTGCGTGCAGTTCAGTTTTCCCTCCGAAGCGCTACGTAAGTCTGGTGTCACCGAGGATAGGGATCCTGACACAAACCAACGGTTAGTAACCTTGACATATATGTCCATGTCACACAGCCAATTGAGCTCTTGCATTAAAGCCATGGCCTTCACAGCGTGGCTCTCAATCCCTGCCATTTCGGACAAACAGAACCATTCAACGTCAATGACCTGGTTGGGCCATCGCCTCCAGCGCGTGGCATTCATTTCCTTATTCTCCCTATCCTAGGTGAACGAATCTGTAGCAGCTGGAACCAGTAAACTTCGGTGCATGGTTTGTCGGCTGTGAAAATGGACTGAATTGAACTGAAGAACCATACTTGATAGCTCCCAAGTAAGAGTGTAATTGGCTATGTGACAGGATCAGATTTGTCATCCCGAGTAATTCCTGATGTGTCAGTCATTCTCGCAGGGAGACGGCAATCAGAGACTGGATTGCTGTGATCATAGCTTGGAACGATTTGAGATGGATCTCCTTGAGCCGTTTCCATCCTGGCTGGAGGAAAAGAATCGTATCCGACCAACGGTCTTCTGATGTGTGATATACGTACCAAACTAACATCGCTTGTGGAGTGCAACTAGCCTAAGTGAATTAGGATATATCGTACCGCACAACTTTCTGATTTGATGTTCCCACCTGACCCTGGCTGCTGTTTAGATACACGGAAGATCAAGAAATGAAAACCTTCCTATATGCTGTACGCGTAGAGGCCACGGTTATAACTTGCAAGTGAGTGTGAATCAGGCTTTGGTATCGTCTACTCTTGAGAGTTAAGCTGATTTCACACAAATTATATACTGGAGTTTGACAAAAGTATCCCGGCCTGTGAAATTCCGGAACTACTGGACGATGGGCGGTTTGACAGATTGGATTTTTGTTTCAGTCGGGTTTGCCAACTAAGGCATTTCAAAAATGCTCACCGAACAAAAACAAAAATAAACTAGGAAAACAAACGATATCAGACGATATCAGTTGTCGTACGTACCTCATATTCTTGGCCTCCTCGATGAAGTCATCCTCATTCATTGCCCCTTCAACCATTTGTTTGACAGCAACAGGAGTGTTTCGGAATTTGCCTCGCTTGACAACCTGTACAAGGAGAGAGATATGGAAATTGGGATAGTGTGGAGGTCTGCTTACATGAATAACGAGCCATTGAAAATACATATCAAGGTGAAACTACAAGTCAAAGAGGAACCGTAATCAAGCCATGTAAAACTTGGTCTCCATAGTAAATACCAGTTTTGGACAGTACGGACCGGTTTCTTTCCGCCTACGATGCAAGAATAGGACGAGTAGGGTATGCCGCACAACGATTAGAGACTGAAACGATGCAAAACCATATCCAAAATCCAATTAATAGTGAGAAAACTTAAACGTAGGGTCATTGAACTACCGGAATTGTATGACCGACAATACAGATGCAGAAAAACCGACAAATTACATAACATAAGTTACGATGAAGTATAAAATGTCAGTTCCAAACGTCATATCCCAGAAATAATTCAAATGGAAGGAAAATGTGTAGTTGTGTCTTCGTTCGGTCGCAAGAGAGGCCCATTCGGAGCTGTTCCTACTCCGATGAGACCCGTGGAACAGAGTGTACCTCAGAATTCTGTTCTAGAGGAGTGCACGGTAAAAAAAAATGTCACGAGTATACAGCGCTCTCTGCACCCTGGACGAAGTTAACAAATGCCAGTTTACCACACCGCCATTGATATCAGTGATAACAAGCAGCAGGAAAGTGAGGGTGGTGGAGTACGCTGACTGAA